>CAXKVY010002376.1:0-86507 GCA_964058915.1 Tetropium fuscum
CGGCTGTTTTAATCGGTAAACTTGTGCTACCCGTAAAAGAACTCGTTTTATAAAGCCGAGTGATAGGCACATGGTTTCCGGGCTCTAAAGAAAATTTAAAGAACTCGTTCGGTGTTCGCTGTTTATTTTGCAATTTAAGTGCCTGCCATGGACTGTTTTAGTTAGACTTCCCTTCCCCGGCTGCAGCATTCCGATTGTCCAGTTCGGTGTCTAAAATTGTCGTTCTCGTTTTATCGCGTTTCATTATGGGTACTTTCTGTCCTAATGTCCTTTGGAATCTTTGGATGGAAATCTAAAATATGTAATTTGACTTTCGTTGTATCACGTAACATTGCCCATTAGAGTGGTGTCAAACACAATTTTCATACGTCAAACGCCAGAGAAGTGACTAGTGAAATTGTTGACAATTTTGCAGGACGGGATTTTCTTTAGTGATTTGCAATACATTGTTACAAAACTATCTTTAATAATATCATTTCGTTTCGATCACTAAAAGCTATGTCTGTCGGTAATCTAAGGTGTAAATGACCTTGACGCAAATATTACACCCATCACTTTTTTTGAAATAAGGTTAGGTTCTGCTTCTACTTCAACAATCACCATATTTAATACCATGCATGGTATGTACTACCTTTTTATTTTTAAATGTAATGATCCATACACAAACAATTATTATTATTTCTGTTCATTTTGCGATTCTAAGTACGTATTGTACTAAAATTATATTTCATGATCATCAGTATAGGTGGGAGCAATCTAATTTATAAGTTCATAATTATATGAGTGGCTTAACTAATATTTTTTTTGATAAACTAAAACGCTATAGTTATAGGCATTTTATGCAAATTCGGAGTACCTAGTCCAAATTGCACTCTGTATTTCCCGAGGCATTTTTTATATTATCCTTTGTAATATTTATAAATCCTACAAATATGTGATACCTACCTAATCGTTATATGTGACTATACAAATGTTTTCATAATTTTATATCTAATTGTAAACAATCATCTATACAGTACATTCTAGTACTGTATAGCCTGTACTGTACATTCTAGTACAGTACAGGTGGTACATTAGAAATCGGAACACGTAATATGGTTTGAAACGAATTTGTGATCTATTATTTCTGACATATTCAAGTCTTCATGGATACCACATCAAAGTTGCCAGATACTAAAATTCTGACATAACACTCAAAACCATAACAGCTGCATAATATGCTCTATTTACACAATACTATACAACCACAATACCATCATAAGACTTGTCTGATTTCTAAGGCTCAGACTGTACCATCCATTACCTCGACTATAATCCAGGCGAAAGAAATTAATATTTAAAGTACCTATATGTTACTATCAGTTGGATTCTTTCCAAAGTACTAAATATGGACCTAACCGTCATGTTTTAAGTATGTTATTTATATAATACTAACGGCCTGTTTCTTTATCTTTGTTAAATTTAATCAGCAGATATTTCTTTGGTTACAATTGTATCCCTAATTGTTTCCATGGAAGATATTTATTGAGTAAATTTAACGGAAGGTGAAGTTACTGATCCTAAGTATAATACAAGACAAGACAGCCATAATTTGACCTAGTAGCACAAAAAGCAACCTCGTAATAAAAACTGCCTTTTTAAAAATTAACCACCACAAATGGGCAAGCAAATTGCTATAATATGGTATCCTAACCAGTCTGTTAGGTGATTAGGAAATCATAAGCTATACCCTTGGCTATAGTTGTATACAGTTGTATTATATTGTAGTCATTAATATTGTATAAGGGTACATGTATCCATTTTTATAATTAGGACAGTGAATGGCAACTAACTGTTTGGAAACTGGAAAATTTGATGTGGATTTTTTGGAAGTATGTACATTTATAACCTCGTACTGTCATCTTATCTCATATTATTAATAACACAAACAACTTAGAAGTTATAATATATCACTGGCAAAACCTCTGTTTGCCATATATCTAGGTCCTAGGTACTTTTATGCCAGTCTCAGTAGGAGTACCTATGTACTTATTTAATCAACTCCTTAAGTACCTATACTTTATATTTGTATTGTCACCATCTAGAAAAAAACATTAGGTATTACTTACGTATTTGTATACAAGTATGTACCTCTATAAAAACTGTCACATATGAGTAGGTATAGAGTATATTTATATGGTATACTTTTAAAAATAATTTCGAGGAAACCTTTTCGTTCTAAGTCGTTTTTTTTTGGATAGTTAAGTGTCAGTTTGTTTATTTCCATGGACATATAAGATCTTACCTTAGGGTCGTACCTATGAGATCTTGCCGTTTGAATAATATTGTAAAGTGTTTGCATCCTGTGCACAAACACCCCACCTCCCGGAACTCTACCACCAATATTTATAATTTTAATTTAGAGGTGAAACTAGAGCTAAAAACGGCTGATGTGACTTCCGCGCGCGCCGACCGATTCGGACACGAATAAAAATTATTTAAACCCATTAAGTAAATATGAATATTAAGAAATAAAAAAATCACATATTTTTTGTATACTTGTACTTATACTATCGTTTATACTTTTGTATAAACGATAATCCATTGGAAAACATTTTTTCGAGATATTTTTATTAATAATTTCAAAAAAGTTCATAAATAATTGAGTTCAGCTTCGGTTAAAAGCTCAATTTGTTTATTATTTAACGGAGGATAAAGACTCACAATAGTGTCTTTGTCCTATCTCCAATTGTTTATAAGTTATTTAAACTCTAAAGCTGTGAAAAAATATTATGATATATTTTTATAAATAATTTCAAAAAAGTTAATAAACGATTGAGTTAAAGTTTCGCTTTAAAGCTTAATTTGTTTATTGTTTAAAGGAGGATAAAAAAGGCTTGAAGTGTTTTTGTCCTAGTTTATTAAGTTATAAGTAATTCTAGTAACAATGATGAATCATTGAAAGAAAGCGACAAACAGAAATACAAAAATAGGTACTTAAAATTATATAAAAATGGTTGTTTTTATTATTTTTTGTATCATTGAAAAATATTATAACACGGAAATTAATTTGTTTATAAGTAACAAATTGTTTATTAAATAAACAAATAATATATAAACAAAATTGTTATTTTTTTCAGAATGTGGAAGAGCAATAGACTTTAAAAATGGTTCCTTAATATTAATATTTAGCAACAAAAAAAATCGATATTAACAAATACGCTTTCAAGCAATAACATTTTTTTTAGTAACTTTTTTTTTTTAAATCACTATATTTATTGTTGAAAAATCCAAAAAAAAATGGATTATCTTATAAACAAAGTATTTGTTTATAATAATTATTTAAATAATGGGAATACAAAATTATAAAGAATCGTTTTTATGTAGCTTTCAATAATAAGAAACAAACAATAATAAGATCTAAACAGGTGTATGTGAAAAAACATTTTTTCAATGCTTTATTTACGTTTTCCATTTTTTAATGTCTTCGAACATTAATAACAAAGTGGAAAATCTAAATTTTTTACTTTTTTCAATGTGGATCTTTTCTAAGGCCTTTCAAGAATAGCTCCAAGAAGTGAAAAAAATCTAAGATCTTTAGTTGGACAATTATCAGAGTTTTTATGTTAATTTAAAACTTGAGAAAATAAGTTAATTAACAATATTTATGCTTTTGCTAAATGATAATAAACTTTATCTAAAAAAAAAATTTCCCATAATTTTTTTATTCCAAATCATATTTTTTTCGTACAGGCCAAGAGAAATTCACCAAAATGGCACTTGTGAGTGAGGATTAGCCAAGAAGAGGACAATAGAACCTTTTTTGTGCAGACTTTTTATTGTCCGATTAACGGTTCACCCTCGCGCGTCTTCGGAACTCATCGGATCCTTATTCCTAATACTTTTAAGAAATAGTACCCCTAAAATCATTTCTTACCTATGTTTAAAATAATTTACCTACGTGGACTAATTATTTAATTCTGGTAACTAACAGCTATTGAAATTTGGATGGTTTGATGTTTTATACATACACATTTTCTTCATTTAAGTGAACGCTCTTTTTTAATTTTCTTCCTGCGCACTATGGTTTTCTTTAGGGTTTTTGGACAGTCCATTTCATTATATGACCGTTATATTTGGCGTATTTTTTATCAAATCAGGCATTAACGTCTAGGGCGAGAGGGTATCTCACAACACACTTATTATTATTTATTACACTCACGCGTAATGTAAACCTCGCTATAAAAGCAGTTTTTAGAACTCCTATCTTTAGAAATATTCTTGTACCGGTTTTGTTTTGTTATAAAATTAATGGTAGAATTTTACCTGTCGATCTTTAAATTTATTGGGAATGTATACCTATATACCTAATTGTATACCTATATACCCACCTACTCCTATGTTATGGAATGTATGTAGTATATGCTGTAGTGTGTACCTATATCTACTTATCTAAATTCTGTTTGCTAGAGTACGTTATTTTTTTTGCCAAGAAAACCTTACGAATATTATTGAATATCCACTAAAACTTCTATACCTAATTATTTTTATTTATTTTATTTATATAGGTATTTTTAAATAAAATACCTATATAAAATTTAGATAAAATGTTATGTTTAAACTCGGGTTTAGATTAAATAAATTGTACTCTATAATAAACATGTTCAATATTAGAGAATATGTATTGTCAAGGAAACCTTCTAGATATTATTATGGATTTTCCACTAGAACGACAATATTAACATTGCTTTGACTGCACCAATAATAATTTACAATTGTAGACAATATTTTAACGTAGCAATACCCTTTATCTATTAATTATTATGTACCCTTAAAACAAATACTCTAGGTCTAGAATATGCTGATCCTCCTCGTGATTAAATTTGGTCACAACATGTTCTGCAATGAACGAGAGATTGCGTGTTTTTGGAGTTTGGAGTATTTTGTACTACTTACTTGTTTACCTTTATAATATCATTATATAAAATATGACGGTTGCTTGAAATATACCAGAAGGAAGGATTTTTAAAGGCGCACGACAAAATTCAATGCCTGAAATTGTTTAGTATATAAATGCATATTAATTTGGTATATAAAAATATACTCGTAAGAATTAACGCTTCTAACCTCCAAAATTTCAGAAGTTTCAGAATTCAAATTGTTTTTAAAACTTTGGACACTGTACAGGAGATTGCTCCAGTTTAAGGTTTAGTTTTGGCGACGATAAAATCTGTTTTTTAAATTTAAATATTTAAGAGCAAACGTAAAAATACGTCTTACAGGGGTAATCGACACTAGCGCCAAGAGATAGGTACAATAATGAGGTAGAATAATGCTCCTATGAAAAGGAGAGATTGCCCCAGCATATGATTGTTTGAATGAAGTCATTCGTTTTAGAATTAAGAATAAGGTATATACTTAGATGATTGATTGGCAATATTAAAAGCAGGGGAAGCTAACGCCACACCAATAAGCCACTGGTAGTCAATAATATTAATATTCTCTTACTTTTGGTACCGGTAAGACGTCACAGACGCCTGGTGATGTTGAATGAACAATATAATCCATTTTTATATCTTACGATCTTATGAAATCGCACAATTTAATTTTAGTATTTGACTTGCACTAGTATTTCATCTTCGTTTGGTTAACCTCTGGATCGTCTTCCAATGATCAAATTATTTTACTATTGAAGATATTGCGGAACCCATTACTGGGTTCAGCAGTATTAATAGAAGCTGTATTTTAATTGATTCTTCATATTCAAGCGTTCTCCCCTACTAGAACTTGAAACATTTCCTTGAGATGCAGAGTTGCAGAGCCATGCAACTCTGACATTTGTCAATATTACTGGCGGCTCGACTGGCGGTCTTTTATAAATTTGTTCTTTGAAGATTGTTGGAAGTAAATCGGATACTCTCTTTCGTAGTCAGGTTTGTTAGAAAGGGAGGGCGTATGTGGCCGGTGACTTTGTGGTGTCGACGATTGTACCTAATAGCTTTACACCTATACCTAGTTGTTTTAATCTCGAACTTACCTCTAAAAAATCATTTATTTAGACAAAATGGAGAACGCTCACCCATAAATAAAGAATAAAAATACCTAGAATAAAGATACGGTACTTAATATACTGCAGAGGAAAATTTTCGATAAAAGCTCCCAACAAGTCTAAAAACTGTTAGTACAAAAATACGCACGAAAATTATTCTAATTAGGATTTAATAACAGTTTGCCACAGAACAACAATATATAGGTTATGTAACCGCGTAACATCGAAGGCGTTCTTCATATCTCGTCAGGTCGTGTATGGCTTATCTATCTAAATTTTATATTTTCTAAATCCTATTTTTGAAAATCTAGACCTAACAATCACCGAAGCTAACCTCATCAAACGAATCCTAACAAATCTAAGAGTACTGGTTTCAAAGTGGTATTTTTATTAGATAACAACGCGGAATAGCGTAAGGAGAACAATTTTGATAGATGACAACGCGATTTTGACGAATCTGATCGACTCGATAAATTATGTTTTTTCAAAAACGCGCTGTTAGGTTCTATCTAGGGGGCAGCTACTTGTTTGATCCCAAAACTTCTTAAATTTCTTATTGATGTTGCCCTTGATCATTGTTAATTTCGCTTCAATTGGTAATGTTACTGGAAGGAGCAGGCCCAAAAATATTCAGGCTGGCGGCCGGCCTTCTTGGCCAATTTGTCAGCTTCTTTATTGACATTTCCCTATGTTGTGCCCTTTAACCCAACATAGGGAGATGATATTCATCTCCCTATACCTTACAGTATGCTGTCATAAGTATGTTCCAAAAATATCTTCGCCCTAGGCCAGCATGAACTATCGGGTAAATATGGGTTTAATATTCTTAATATCAATTTGCTATCATAAATGTGTATTCCATAATAACTCCCTACTTAATACAAAATTATAAGACGTTTAGTTCAAAATTCGCAATATCTGTAATAAATATACCTATTAGCAGCAATAATAATATAGGTACACTATGTCAAAATACCATACTTGATACATTATATACTTGATTTTTATGCTATTACATTTATATTTTTTTAATCACCCCGTTTTGCGGCACCTACCATAAATATAAGTTTAAGGTAGAGGCCATATATTCCTCTGAATACCTCTTTCTATACTCTGTTCTATACCGAAATGGTGAATTTACGTCATCGGTTCATATATTTGCTCAGATATATGAAAAGTGGTGGGAGATAACCTGCTGGTTTGTGTTTGTGCTGTAACCAAGGAATAATGCTATCCTTGGTTACTATGGAGATTTGATGAGGTTTTTGTTTCATGTGTGAACAATTGAGCTGTTTCCATAGAAATCAATCACATTCCCTGTCTAGGCTGGCAAAGTGCACATTCCCTGCCTAGACAGGCAGTGACACTTTGGCACTGAAAAACTGTCTGCAAAATCAATGTTTTTCTGTCAATCGGAGAAAAAAAGTTATATGTATTTGCTTTTCTTGCTACTTACCTTTCACTGGAGATTCTGTATCCAGTACTCCCACTTTTTATAATAAAATTGGGATAATGAACCAAAAATAATAAACAATACTAAGATGGATACCATTCATTATTCATTTGTTGACTAATTTTTAAATGAATCTTCTAATGACAATTAATTGTTTAGATAGTTGAAGCAGTCGTAATTAATTATGTGTTTATCTGTTCTAGGCTACGCGTACATGAATGGGGATGTTGGCAAACTGCCTTCGGGGGCGGTGTACACCACCACCCCTGAACCCAGTACTGCCATGGGCACTCATCCAGAATACGTGCCTGTCAATGGGGTAGCAGAGGGGGCTGAGGGACCCAGCCCTGTTCCTCCCTCAGCTCCCCAAGATAATGCCTCACAGTCAGCCTATCCCTTGCCACAGCTTAAGCAAATGCTTTCACAACAATTGGAGTATTACTTCTCCAGGTAACTTTTTTAAAATTTTAGATAGTTTAATGTTTGTGCTAGTTTAGTTATGCTTGTTGGCTATTACGAGAGAAGCAGTGCTATGCAAAAATGCATCAAATATTCTAATATGTAGTTACAAAGACTTACAATAGTCCCATAGTCGTTCGATGCAAATTGAACATTCACTGATACAAAATCACATTTTTAGTAATGCACAGTTTCTTCATATTAGTAAATAGTTGGAAATATCTAGGTATAGGAAATGGTAGCAAATGACATGGTTATGTTATGCACTGCACGGCATCTCTCTGCACTGCTTTGCATACACAGAATAGTAAGTTTTAATTTTCTCTGTGTGTAGTTCAAATTAGATTTTCTTATGGTAAGATAAATAGGAAATGATGGTGCAAACTAGGAATTAGTATAAATAGTGTATACGACAAAAAATAATATATCACATACCTACCTACTATGGTTTGTGTCATACACATATGACTGACGACCAACACATGTGGTCATCAGAAATACAATTTTGTTATATAAGTTTGTGTATCTGCTCTTTGGATTAGATATGCCAACATTGCATTACCGCATGGATACAGTTTCAGCAATCCTATTGGGCTGTTTCAATTTTTTTGTTTACCAAGTTTTGTTACTGCTTGTTTCATTGTTTACCAAGAGTGTATCTTTCCCAGTAATTTCATATATAATGTTCGTGTATTACTGGATGTTGCATTTTCTGATACACAGTTTATATATTCTAAGTATTCCACATCCCACATCCGCAAATGCCAGTAAAGTTTTTAGTGTTTGATTTCTAAGCTCATAGATTCATTTCGTCATAGGTAATAAGAAAAAAGGAATTTTATACAAATTTTACTACTAATCTTTATAACTTTTAATATACACTATTTAATATACAACTTATTTTTTATCAAACAATTAATTGTAATTATGGTTTAGATAACTCAAACAAAATGGTGTATTGTCACCCCTTAAAAAAAGGTGGTTCAAGCGGACGCCGTTATGCAAAAAGGAAGCAACGCCAAAAACTAAGTTTTGAGAAACGAAGGTTAAAAGTGTACAAATCTAGTATATATATATATTTTTTTTTTTTTGAGAAATGGTGCATGGTTCCTTTTTGCGTTTTATAATTTGGGTGATTACAAAATTAAGAGAAACAATAAAAATAGGAAATCAAATACTTATTATCTATATTTATATAGTCAGGGACACCTCCAAATCCATCTATATCATCTTCAATATGGTCATCTGCAAAAAGTAATGAATAGAAAATCCTACAATCTTTGGGAATGAGGTGCCATATTGATTTTATATCCGTGAGTTTTTTGTTCGAAATACATTTTCCTTCAGGCCAAAGTATGTTAAGGTCTGTTTTATATAAACCACTTTTAGGACGACCACGGATTTTCTTTGAAATATCAACTTCTACTGATACGGTATTTTCATTCAAGTCTCGCTTCATAAAAAGGGAAAACGGCATTTCTCTTAGTATAGTTATCTCCCTTGTCTTTAACCAATTTATCTCTTCTCCATTTATTCCCTTCTTTAAGTTTTAAATTTTAAATTAAAATTCTCGTAAAATATTTTTTTGTATGTTGAGAAACTAACCACATTCGTGAGTTCGTACATTTTCGTGAGAGTCATATCTACTGGTAAAAAACTCATTTCTGCATCGTTCTTCGGATATTTTTGTTGTGCATAATAAAGTACTGGCAATCAAAAGGTACACTCCTTAGAAGCAATTCGTTGCTTCTTATAATTCACCCATTCCTTACGCTTATATATGTTTTTCTTTCTTTCCTCGACATACCGTCAAATTTTCTTTTGCCCTTTGCCCTTTCTTTGCCCTTTTTTGGTATTCCTCTATATTTTTTTTGTTTAACATTACTTGAATCGTATCCTATAGAAGTTTCCAAGGGTACTGGTATTAGTGCTGCATATGTTTTTTGTTCAGCATCTTCGTACAAAATTTCGTCATTTGAATCATCCTAGGAAAAATATAGGAAAAAAATTAGAGAAAAACAGGTGCGAGCAAATATATCAAGACATACCTTTCGCCTTATAGGAGAAGAAACATCGCTATCTATAATAAAATCCGGATCTTTGACCGAATCATCCGATAGATGCTCTAGCAACTTCGCAATCTCAGGATTCAAGGTTGGTGGTTCTGAAGAGATATTTGAAATATCTCCTGTTGTTTCTCTCAGATTTTCTAATAAATAGATATTATTAAATTATTCATGTTTAATAGTCAAATTTAGGTTCATACCTTTGTTTTCTGTAATAACTGGTATTACACATATTCACTAGTTGTTTATTACGCCATGAAATCATTTTACACCACTTTTATAAACGAAAACAAAAAAGAAGTTCACACTTTCATCCCGTAGAAGGCACTGATATACTGATATTGTAAGCGTCTATGCACTTGGTTCCCTTTTGAAAAATAGTTTAAGATGCTTTCGAGTGTACAAATAGTTCTTTTGGCCTATTTCCTAAGGTTATACTGTAATTTTCACATGGATCTTTTCTGCAAAATATAGTTTACCTACTTCTGCAACTCTCAATGCCTTAATATTAATTTCGTAATTTTGTCGCATGGTTCCTTTTTGCATAACGACGTCCAAGCGATGGTGAGTAACTTACAAACGCTTGGTATGTCTATGTTTGTATGGTACTCTTCATGATGGTGGATATCTGCATCTGCCAATTTGATGTTATGCTGTTCGATCTGGTAGCAATACAACCGGTTTTGGTGTCTGCACTCAGTCAAGTAAATCTCTTGTGCTCAGACAGACAGACTGACTTCCAAGGGGCCTTTTATTTCTCCGATATATAATTTCAATACTCACATGCCACACGATATACAAGCTGGAGATGGTGTGACTTAAGATAGGATTATAATGCATTAGACGAGAATAGACTTATTTCAAGGGATGTTAGACAGAGAAGCCTCTGCCACACTGGCTTAGTGTCACACTGGTGACTTATGCCCACAAGCGGCATAAGTCATCACAAGTGGCAACTGCCATTATTATGGGGCATACTCTGTCTAATATATTTAAAAATAAATATTCTTGTCTGATTATAATCCTATCTGAAATCGTGGCCTGTCCAAATTCTATATTCAGTTCCTGCTGGCTATCTTATAATTCTTAGACCTGGCTTTTATTAACTTGCTCCTTATTGCGTTTTGTGATGAGAAGCAGCTCTTTATATATTGTGCCTGCTGCCAAATTTTCTTTCATTTTTTAAACCTTTAATATAGGGGATATACAAGACGAGAGATGCTAATAATGTAAGATATATTATATCCTACCTTATGGACACATCCCTCATAATAAGGGAGGTGTCTGCTCATTTGTCTTATCCATCACCGTGGGCCTCTGCATTTGATGTACTAGCACTTCTCTAAATAGTTTAATCGGATCTCCATTTTGTTTGAGATTCATTTTGATGTTTTTGAGTTCCGCAATGAGATATTTCATGTCATTGGTTGATTGCATAAGACTCCTACATCTCTTGAAAGCTTGCAGTTCTTCATTGTACGTATCATAGTCCAATATGTTGAGATTGTCATCAACATAGGTATAGCCATAACTTGGGGGAACCAATTTTATCTTGATGTTTCAAGTATATAAATTTCAATTTGATTTTAGCAAATTTTCTTTCGTGCAAATTATAAATGATGTTTTTACCATTCTTATAGTGTAGGAAATTAATATCAGAAACAGCCTTAATTGTGTTATGGATAATAACATTAATGGCGATAGGAAAGACTTATATAGGTTTAAAAAAATGTTAGGGTAATATTTAATTTAATATAACTGCAGTATATATTTATAATAAACTAATACTATTGTTATTAAACATCTATATTCTGAAGAGATATTGGCTAATCATGAGTCATTGTTTTTTTATTTAAGGCGATAAGTTAACATAGCACACATATTTCTATCCTTCATCATAAGTTTTATTGAGAAGCCTCCCTAGGTTTTGTAGATAATATATCTTTGCAGTGAGCAGTTTCTCTGTTAAAATATTCAGTTTAAAAAGCATGGACTCGTATGTATAAATTTATATATTTTAGAAGTCACAAAAATGTGAATCTACTAATAATTTTCATGTTTTTTATTGTCAAAGGGTGGTTTAGTTCCATATATTTGTTTTTTTGACAGTGCTTACTTTGTTGTTAAGTGAATAACATGTTTGTTCTCATATGCTTCTTATTTGTCATATTAATTTCGTTTATATGGAATGGAGCAAATAATGATGGTTAGTTTTAAAAATATTTCAAGATAACATTGTTTCAATAGCTATCTATGTATTACATAACCGAGTATCTATATATTGTCTACACTGTAAATACAAAACTAGGTTTTCCTTTCTAATTGCAAAAGGATTAAATGTTTAATAAGAAAAATATATATACCAAACACAAAAATGTTCTATTCATGAACTACCTACTTATTTTTAATTTATGTTTTTGTATTTTAAATAGTTTTGATACATTTTGGAACTAGCAATTCCTTCAGTGGAATGTGTTCCACACTATAACCATATTTACAAAATACTGGAATGATGTTTATTTCCGCAGTTTTGTGAGTAACGATTTTCTCTCTTATGGTCCGTTTCTTTTCATTACTTGTTGAGGTGTAAGAATCTATGTTTTAATGTATAAACAACTTAGAGTGAATAACCAAAATCTAGGAACCATAATTTTCGATATATATTTCAAACAGTTGCCTGTGTTTAAATCTGCAATGGGTTTATGAAGCGGCATGTAAAACTCATGCGAAGTCCTATTCATCCAAAAGATATGTGCGTGTGCTTTAAAAATATATTAGCTGGGCTTACGTAAAATAAGCGAGATTTGAGATTGAATCTTATGGTAGTTCATGTGTTTATGACGGTTTGCTGACCCTAATTATAAGAACAGAATTTTACGAGGTGATGCTGTTCAAGAATTAGGAGCAAAAAAAATATATAACTTCTAAACAAGTTCTAAATAAAATAAAAAGTTTAAGGTTGTACTTCCACAAAGAACATTGCAAAATTACTAAAATGAAAAGTGGTAAAATTCTGGTATAAATTTGAAAAAAACCAACCACCATCCAAGAGCATTTTTTTAATAAAGGAATAGAATATCCATACTTTCTTTTCAACAAATCCCATACCCAGCAGTTGCATTTATGTCTTTTACTTTTTGCTATTAAGACAAACGCAGCACACACCTCCAAAAATTAAATTAGCATCCATACAATACTTGCATGCACAGTGCGTATTGCAGTTGCATGCAATGTCACGTGCTTAAATGCATAAAGAGAGGCACCATCTAAAGCTAACTTAAGAGATGCAATGGCAAAAACTAAGACATGTGTAGATAACCGTCAACTATTTTAAATCTTTATAACCAACCTACATAATTATTTGTCCAAAAACCTCCAAGTGTGAACCGTCGTGCATTTTATATGCAGTGGCATAGAAATGAATGTGCCTGTCCAAATTGCATATCCAGAACATGCTCATTTATTATGATTATTGATACAGTTATTTATTATTATTATTGGCAACACTGGCAACATATCTGATGAAAATGTTTATATATTTCAGTTTTTATGTAGCTTTGATTTTCATTATGCAAGCTGCTCATGTGATTTTCTTGTGAATTACATTAACTTAAATTGAATGCATTATGTAAAGTGTGCTTATGTCACTGTAAACTTCTAGCAGTATTTCAAATCTGTTTAATATTATTGCTAATATTTTTTTAATAATTTAATACAGTTATAAAATAGTAAAACTTCTTTCTGAAGAAGGAAAATGGTTTATTTCCATTATGTACTAAAATAACAACGTAAGAGCACAGTTAAACTCAACATAAAACTACAATAATTATTCGAACTGTCATTGCTTGATGTAGTTACAGTTTACTATACTATATTAAATTAGATCAGAAATAGTGTTACCTTTTATTATTCATGATATAAAAGTTTGGTAATATTCTGATACTGGTGCTAGAACCATGGGTCATTTGAGACAGTAATCAATTTATTTATGTGATGCTAAACATTGTTTATCTCATAATATGATCCTAAATTTATATTTTTAAGAACCGTTGTGCAATAATAAGATGAAGAATTCTTAGTTTCTTAAAAACTAATATACTTTTAATTTTCTTTTCAGAGAGAATTTAGCTAATGACACATACCTCTTGTCTCAAATGGACAATGATCAGTATGTGCCGATTTGGACAGTGGCCAATTTCAATCAAGTAAAAAAGCTTACCAAAGACATTAAACTGATTACAGAGGTATTAAAAGAGTCACCGAATGTTCAAGTAGATGATGAAGGTGTCAAAGTTCGTCCTAACCACAAGCGGTGTATTGTTATTTTACGCGAGATTCCGGACAGTACACCGGTAGATGATGTTAAGGTAACTATACTTTTACAAGTTCATATTTATATCCATAATATATCCATCTTGAGGGTCATCGTAATATTTTTTATATTATCAATATCATTATCCCTCAAAATAATATTCACATAAGTATGTCTCACAATTTCATGCTTCTTTTGATACAAAGCATATTTACGGGGAATGTATATTGATATTGACATACTGTGTTTCCATTTATTGCACGAAGGAAATGAATAGCAATATTGATATGTGAGATATTGTTAAACGATACATAAGGGAATGAAAATAACACTACTGTTATGACTTCTGTAATTGGAGACGCACTAATATGAATACTTCTTGCTTGTCTGTTTTCTAGGTGCGTATAAGTAAAAGATGTGTTTAATCATAAACCTTATTTGTGCGTTCCTTACTCCTTATTTTGTTTTTGTTTTTTTAAGGTAATTGATTTCATCCTATCAATTTGAATCATGTTTTTACTTGGTACCCATTTCGCTAGGCAATTACATTGTATAGCTTAATTTTTTTTAGGTTTAATAATATACCATATATAATAGCAACACGCATTTTGTTTTTTTGCCATGTCATGTATATCACATAGCTATTTGCAGATCTAAACTTCCATTACTGCTGTCGTACATCCCGAATATTCTGTACGTGGGTTCGTATCCCACCGGTGCCACCATGCCTTTGAAATATACATATATACAAATAATAAATACAAAAGTTGTAGATCTTTTTATTACCTACAACTTTGCCGTTAACTTTTTTCCATAGGACTTGTAGTTTTGCCGGAAATCGAGATAAACCGTTTTTTTGCCCTTAAAAACTCACCCCTTCCACTTCCCGACCTCAAATCGCCCTTAAATTATTTTTCCTTGCATTTTTGTTATATTCTCTTCGTTTTCCAATGGGTTTCATCCTACTATTATTTTTTTTGGTTTCAAAAATTATCGACCCTGGTCTATAAAGAACCTCTCTAAAAACCATTTTTTATCAAAATCTAATTTTAATTTTACTTTTTTACTTTTTTACTAACGAATTTTAATTCCATATATTTTAACTCACCGTTTAATATTTGATTTCTACAGTGTAATTATCGCTATAATTTATCGATGATTGCATTGTTCTGCATCTACTCGATATTTTTATATACGATATCCTTACTCAACAATCCTTCAAATTCTTGCAGCAAATATTAAAACTAGACTGGCACTTCTAGAACATTAACAGGTTGAACCAGTATACTGGACGTACGGCTTCGTCACTGCGGCACCTGTCCAGTAAACTGGACGACCTTAAATATCTTTCTTAGGCACTTAAAAATAAAGGGCTGTATGACTCGACAAGCTAATTGTAAATAGTCTATGGGAATGGATGCCATTTGGGAGTCGGTACTCAACGCATTAATTAAATTTTTGTATATCAAAATGTAACTATAAAATATGAATAAACAAATAATCATGAATATTAATAAGAATAATTGCAATTTTTTTCTTTTTAGAATTTATTTGCTGGAGAGAATTGCCCTCGTTTTATATCGTGTGAGTTTGCCCATAATAGTTCTTGGTATGTTACGTTTGAATCTGATGAGGATGCTCAAAGAGCGTATAGGTATTTAAGGGAGGAGGTAAGGGAGTTTCAGGGAAAACCTATCATGGCTAGAATAAAAGCCAAACCAATGAATCGTTTGCCTATTCCGCCAGTGACTGCAGTTAAGAATGGCTTTAGGGCTACACCACCCCCTACTGCTGTATACGACCCTGCCGCATTTCCTCCTGGTCAACAAAGGTTTATTTATACCAACGGTACTCCAGGTCAACCAGTTCCTACATATAACCAAGTTCATGTATACGTAAGTAAAGTATTCGTTCAATATAAGTTCAATATAGTATTATTTCCTTTCCAATAAAATAAAATATAAGGATATAAAAGTACAACATAACCGACATAAGAGATTATTTTTTGTGCATTAAATTAATTACCCTGTATTAAGGACAATTTTATTTTTAGCCTCCATACCAACAGCAACAATTTTATGCCTCGGTCGCATGGCCGCCCTCGGCGACTGGTTATTTTGACATCAGCAGTGTGTTTCAAGTAAATGGGCTGGCTCCGCAAACATTTAAGCACCCTACGTATCGTTCGAATCAAAATAGGCCCCGCAAGCAGTCGAGGGGTGCTCTGCAAGGCAGCAACGATCAATCTTCACAAGGTGGCAGTGGACAGGGGGGTCCGAGGCCATCTACGTCACAGCACGCACCTCCACCTATATCACCTCAGAATAATAACAAGACAAACGTTGCTGCTAAACCGTCAATTATGGAGGGAGCAGTTGCTAGGACTGGTCATATCCATAATATTGCTAGTGATAGTCATGATGCTCACGCTGCTAGTAGTAGTAGCGCTCCTATTGGTAAGTTTTTATTTTGGCAATTTGGTTAATTGGTGATATGAACCTGGTATGCAAATATCACAAGTATTCATTTTATTAAAAGGGAAATGTAGTACACACGGAAACACCGATTTTCTGGGCTCTGGAGAAGTTGCAATATTTTGAGACATTATCAATTATGGTGTAGATTTGCTTGTCTGGATATGTTTCAGTTGATCTAGTGTCTATGGTAGTCTTATAACAACAATCCATATTTGCTATATACAGTTTATTTTCAAAATTAAATTAATCATTTGCAATCATATTCTATAATTTAATTACTATAAATAACATAATTTGCAAAGAATTTCTCGATAATTATGAAAACCAACTTTCCTATTCCTATAATATTCAAAGTCTATTCAAATAATATTACGGTTAGTATGATAAGAAATATTGTCAGTCTATTGTTTGTGGTATTTTCAGTTTCCTTTGTTTTCTTAGGATTTTTGCCAAATATATTAATTTAATGTTTGGCAAAAATCCCAAGAAAACTGAATGATTTATATCTCATATTAATGTATTAATGTGAATCTCACAAATATAGTTAAACCAGTGTCTGTATGTACCTGTACTGATACAAAAGGGTGCAAGTGCAGTCTGCCAAAATGCGATAAATAAAAATGTAGAAATAATAATTAAAAGAACCTAAATTACTTCTGAATTCTTGTTGTGTGGGTTATCAAGAGTTAATCAAATTTAATAGAAATTTGGACACAGTTTTTTCCTTTCTCCTTTTAATATGAAAAAATATTAGTATCTAGAGGCTCTAGTTTTTACCCTGTTACATTTGCAAAAACAATATTGGGCAAAAACTATACAACCAATTTTTATTAAATTTGGTGTGATGGTTTACCACACTTAAAAGTTATTTGATCAAATCTGTTCCTACATATAAGATAAGTATTTGAAAAAAAAATCGGTAAAAACTCGTTTTCCCCGATTTTTTTTCATATTACAGAATAAGCAGAATTTTTCATGAAGTACAAATTTTACTGTTTTCCATATTTGGAAAAACACGAGTGGTGGTTTCTCATTGGCTGTCAAAACTTATTAAAAAGACAGAAATCTCCGAAAATTTTAGTGAGGTCTACTGAGAGTTGATATTATTTGTTATATGGTATTTGCGATTGTGACTCCCTCTATTAGAATTTTGACAGACGTGCCTTCCCTCGCCTATTTAGGTTTAAGAGGAATGTAAATCCAGATGCATTTAGTAATATGATGATTCTGCATACAAACAAATATTTCAAATGTTATTCACTGCCATGGTGTAATAAGTGAGAGTGCTTTTTGCGAATTATTATTTAGTACCTATTAATCTCTCTTCAGGCACAATGTAACTGTTGATTCTGAAAGTAAAACCATCTGGTATTCGAAAATATGATTACATATTATTATATTTCGTAATTAATGTCATTTTCTTTTTCATAACTCGTGGTATCTTTGTACAGGCCTCCCTATTATACATTCTGATGGATCAGTGGATGTGTATAGGTTTATTCAAGCTCCTCCTCTGATTAAAGAGGTAGTTCCCCCTCGCCACCGTAGGAAAAAACGTGATGATGAGAATGCCACTAACAGTCAACCTGTCCAGACACAAACTCGGGATCTGTTGAATTCTAGGGGAGCTCAATTTGATTTAGTGGATGAGGCATTTCCTCCTCTGCCAGGTAAGAACTGTAAAAAATTGTAGCTGCTAAAAAGTTTTTTGGATCGTATTATTTTATAGGACTCGATGCTGTGACACAGTCATCGTCGAAACAATCACAAATCGTAAATTCCAGTGTGGAAGTATTTCAGTCACAGGTAGTGAATGAATCTCAACCACAAGGACATTGGGGAGAGAATAGACTTGCAGATGTTGTTAAGGGCACTGCAAAATCCAAAGGTAGCACCAGTAGTAAGGAGTCCAGCAGTGGAGGAGATAATGACTCTCCTAGAGCCATTTCTCCTCAGCATTTTCCCCAGTGCAATCAGACAGTGAGGCAAGCTGGGATAACTGGTTCTCCAGATTGCAAGGATGCTGCAAGGGAAAGTGGTGATATCCAGCTTAGCACGGTTACACTTACTCCTCCAAGCTCACCAGAGAAGTAAGTATTTGATTTATTATTATTCCTGAAAAAAAGATATTTGCAATATGTTGTGAAATACTGCAGAAATTTGGTCTAAGTCTAAGCCCCGATATAATGTAAAATATATTGTCATATTTACGAGGTGTGTCCCAAAAGTTTCCTACCGTTTTTCATATTTCACCGCCGCTGATGTTATTCTGCGTCATCGGGCTGGTAGAATCCTTCGAAGTAGTCTCCATTTGATTGAAGAATATGCTTCCAATGGCCTTTCCACTTTTGGAAGCAGTCCTGGAACTCGTTTTTTGGTATTGCCTTGCTAAGCATTCGCCATTTTCTTCTAATTACATTACGCAATCTTTTCATAACTTCAAGATATTTTTTGTGGATCGTCTGACCTCTAGGAGTATATTCGTGGTACACAACACCCACATAATAAAAAAAACCATCAGCAACAACTTGATATTGCTCCGACTTTGACGCGCTTTTAGAGTTGTGGCTCCGACAGCAGCTTCCATTGCAAACGCATGCTGTACATAAACTAAGGCATCTCGACGAAAACGGCTGCCATTAGGGAGTTTGCGAAGCTCTCCAGTTGTCACTCATACCCAGCAGATGGCGCTAAAATTGTCAGGCGCGAAGATATGAAGGATGGTCGGATACTTTTGGGACAAACCTCGTATATTTAGATTATACAATAATTACATCTCAAGTTATTATTGCAGATTAGTTTCTGTTTTGTCAATAAAGTGTACCATGGCCGATAAATCCACAAAAACTGATGATGCTCTTCTAAATGGAGATTTAGACTTACCTTGCCCGACAACGACAAATGCTGCTACCATGACTACTGTTGTGCCAACTGAAGCCCCACCACGACCAACACAAGTGTCTGCTAGTACTAGTATGAAATGTCATGTACCGGTGCATATGCAGGATTCTAGATCTGAGGCATCAAAACAACCTTCGTCGCCGCCCCCTATAACAGTCAGTATATTTTTATTACGGGGTTAACTGTTTTTATTCAATTAATAGAGTAAACCCAAGTAACATATGTGATCTACTTATTACACTTAAATATTTATAAACAATATATTGTGAACGGGTCAGTCTTGGTCGCTTTTATGTAAAAGCTCATATTTCCCTACTAGGGCATACAGTGACAACAAGTGTTCTATCTCTAGTAACGAAAGTAAAAGTATTTGCCGGGTTTTGATTTTTTATTTGCAGTTTGATGTTTGTCGTTCATTTACTTTAATTCTGCCTTAGTTAGGTGGTATGTTCCAGAAAAATGTATTAGCTTGGGATATTTTTAATTTTGATGACTAGTCACTTAATAGATACAGTACGGCAAGGTTATGTTCCAATGTATTAGACAGGGACCATAGAGGATCCCTGAATAATCTGATATTTAAACATTTTCTTCAAACATCAAATAAGTTTAAAGAATTTTTTTTTCTTACACTTCGTACACATGTTCTTTTTATAACACTCAATTAAGATTTAACATTTGAAGAAAAATAGCTCGGTTTATGTGGTGTGGAGTGATTTTTATAAAAGAGAAAATGTGTCAATTTTAATCCATATAACAATATTATATTATATCTTATAATAAATTCCTGTACAGAATTAACGTATAACAAAAACATTATAAATTTAATTAAGGGCACTTTAATGATCTTTTTTTGTATTATAGGTTGTCTCTTCAGAAATGTCACTATGTTGTTGACCTTGAATAATAAAACGTTTCTATTTAAATACGCTTTGTACAAATGACGTTAGTATTGGTTCCATAAATTCGTAACCACCATCTGCACTACAATAGCATGCTGCAATTAAGACCTAATAGAAATGAATGTATTATAGTGAAGTAGAAATAATTTTCCACTCACTACGCTAGTTTTCCTGATATTCCTTTAATTAATAAGCTCAGTATCATATATTGAACTCGAATAAGTTAATATTCGCCATATGAAGGCGTTTATTTTATGTATACCTTGTTATTAAACTGCACATTCAGTACTGCTTACAGTCAAGATGAAAACAATTCCGAACAATTCAGAATTTTTACTCCAAATATGGTTCGACATTGAGGTACTGTATATATTGTGTGACTAGTGATGACTATCAGTTAAAAAGTCGTGCCTTAAACTTAAACACTTCATATTTATATAAACTGCCCAATTACCGACAGAAAAACTGAATACCTGTAGTTTCATAGTTTGATATAAAATTTCTCTTATTTGATTGAGTCACATTTGATTATGTCATCATATAACTGGCCCATGCACATAAATTCATCTTGCCAGTTTGTCGAATTAAATGCATATTTTCTTGCCTTTGCTTTATATCTGACACAAATTGGTGTTTAGGACTATTCCAGCAATCCCCCTCGTATGAGCTATGCCCAAGTAGCTCAACATCACAAGGAGGCTTATGCACAAAAGGAGAGGCAAGTTAAAGAAAAACTACCAGAACTAGTATCACCTCCAATTACAGGAAAAATAGCGACACTGATAACTTCAAACACTAGCATCAATAACACTGGACGTATTCAAGTAGAGCGTGATAATAGGGATTCTAGGGGTAAGTTTTATTTTAACATTATTGCTGTTGGCAGTAGGATTTGTTTTAATGTTTTTTCCATAGAAACATTGAAATATACAGGTAAATAATCTAAGGTTTTTGTGATTAGAAATATTCAATTATGCCCGTATGCGCCGTATAATTTTAAGTTGGCTTTAGAGTTAAGAGAGCAAAGACGCGAAATTACGTTTTTGTATGCACCGTTGTGCCACCGGTTTAAACCGGCTTAAAGTTAAAAAAAAGCCTTCAATTTTGGTGGCTTAAGCTCTAGATTGGCCTCAAAACGTCAAACCCACTACCTGTACGTCGTATTGTATTATCTCAATTATCTATTAAAATCATTATTAATTTTGCACTATGGAGATTGAAGATGAGATTTTCGAAGATGAGATCGAGAGAGATATGAGATGAGATCAACAGGGGACAATATCAATTAAAAGTAACCATAATTTTACTTTTATACTTATTAAATCTAATTTTCTTGTATTGGTATTGTTACCAGTCAGCAATAGTTAGATTTAATGCCAAACAAATTTGATATATGAAAATACATGTGAAGTTAGGTTGTTATACAAAAATTTACATTAACTGACAGTTTTGACACGCGACAGCGCAATTTTGACGAATCAGGTTGAGTGTCGCTACAAAATTTATCCCTGATTGGCCAAAATCGCGCTGTTATCTTGTCAAAAAAGTCCATCTTATGTGATTTTTCTATAACGCCTATAGAACATGTTTGATTATTTTTTTTTTATTAGTGTTAGTTAACTACAGTCTGTATGATTATTATTTAATGTATACAAAGTACACTGACCGCCTAAAGCAGCGTTTCTCAAACTTTTTTGTCGGCGGAGCCCCTATGAGTTGAATTTAATATGACGGAGCACCAGTGGGAATCCAGAGCTCTATTGTGGGGGGGGGGAGCCCCACAACAGCGTCACCGCAGGCGCTGTTGTTTAAGCGAAACTTTTTTGAATTTCAAGGTCACGAGTTTTCCTGATACTTCAAAATTTTCATGTAAAACATATTTTTTTTTAAAATATAGACACGAGAAAACATTTTTTTTTGAATGTATGTAGGTAATATCTGGTTACGGAACACTCATTTTTGCTGTCATAATATCGGGTTAACAGAAAAAATAAAAAATAGTGAAATAAAGTACCCGTTACTACTTTGCCGGAGCCCCGCATGTTATTTAGTTGCAAAAAAAAATAAAAAATAGGTGGGAGTAAAACTAAAATGAAAAAACCTAGTTTTTTTATTTTTATTGTGCTTTTAGCAGAAATAGCTTTTTTTGCCAGGTCTGGATGCTCCTGTTTAAGATTGCACCAAAATTTTGCTACTGATTGATTTTCCAACTTTAGTGAAGAATCAGAAGTTAGGTCTATAAGTTCTTCGTATAATTGAAAGGATAAAGTTTGAGGCTTTTCATTTATAATAAATGGATTTTTCACCCAAGAATGTTTTTCCAGATTGGTACCCAATTCAGCAGGAAAGTACTGTGTTACAGAGCTAATCATGTTTCTAAGATGATTAGCAATGTCGTTAACTATTTCTTGAGGTAATTCTTCTGTATTCATCTCTTCACAAACCTCCTTCAATGACGGGAAACAGTCAAACTCCCCACTTTCAACGATGCTAAGCCAAAGTTGTATTTGCTTAGCAAGCAGCGAATGAAACTTGGCGTACTGTGCGAAAGAACTTGGAAAAAATGGCTATATCTCCCGAGCCCCGAGCACACCGTCATATACTCCCACCACGGTCATAATCACCGTTGTCAAATAATACACTACAACTTGCCGAAGTCTCTCGCGGAGCCCCTCCGCATCGCTCGTGGAGCCCTGGGGCTCCGCGGAGCACACTTGGCTCGCTGAACGCTGGCCTAAAGGAACAATAATTACTGTTGCCACTCTCTCAATATACTTCTCAATATTCAATTCCTACCTACCTAAAATGTCTGACAAAAATTTTGAAAGATGATTTTACATATATGGAAAAGTAGACAGAAAGAGTATTCTCATAGATAGATATGAAATGGTTGATTAGGAGATGGATTTTCGTCGAAAAATAAAACTAAACATTTATCACTTTAGGAAATGATTTTCTGTTTTGTAAACATTAGTGTAGTGATACTGATGAGGTATAGTGATAATAAACTTTTTAAATAAAGTTAATTTTTACCAAAGATATTTTTAATACTACTACAAATCTTAAAATAGCCAATTGTCAGCCAAAGTGAAATCACAGACGGAATTCATATACCAAGAGACATTAACCCGCGCCATCAGAAGGAATAATAATCTAAAATAGGACTGTTCCGCTGAAAATTCAAGCAAAAGGTGGACACGTTGCCACATAATCTACAATGTCTACCACATTGTTCCGCTGCACTGGCGCAAATATTTCAATTTCGGCGGATTAGTCTACATATAAAGGAATAATCCGCCATACAGTGTAATTTTATATTTTAAACCGTTGTACCACCAGCGGGCGTATAGCCCCAGCGAATATTTCAAATATATAAAAACCTTCAACTTTCGACCCCCTAAGAAAAATGCTTACGTCCATGAGTGGCGTTGTCAGTGAACTTCGTAAACATTTTATACAGACGGTAGATAATATTTTTTTGCTTAATACGGTGTGTCTTAAGGGCATTTTAACAGCCTGTTAAAGTTTAACAAGCTGTTTGCCAACAGTGGGTTAATTTTAATACTTTTGTAGGGGTAGAATGTCATAAAATTGGGTTATAATAGGGGGATATTTAATCAGCAGAACAAAACCTAAACTTAAATTCTCTGTAATAGGAATACAAATGAAAAATAAATTGTTTAGATAGCATACAGCGGGGAGAAGGAGTGACCAATCAACAAAGACATAGTGGACCAAATCGTAGTGGATCCAGAGTAGGCTATGAGAAGTCCCAGCGTAAGAGACCCGAGGCGAGGACATCCCAACTTCGTGACTTTGTGACTTCTCGGTCACCCAAGTAGCATGAAATGACGATGTGGTAAGACAATTGCACGCGGGAGTTGTGAAATGAAATTGCTGGTCTTAATTATTGATAGTGAAAGGTGCATTTTGTGCGTGACCCCAAACTATGGCATTTAGGTGTCCACATGTACTTTATGATTTCACTTATCTTGTGCGAGTCACATGTTCCTAGCCGATTAGAAAGCACTGTTGAAAATTGATATGTTTAAAGTGAATATTAGTGCCGTACAATGCTAGTTGAGCTCGTGTTGTACGTCTGTGATTGGCCTGCTCTAATGCCCTTCTGTTGACGCGGCTTACTTGAACTCGCCGTCTCCATGTTGTACAGGCTATCGTTAAAAATTATTTTTGACAAATAATTACCATTTTATGTATAAGCTGTATAGGGGGAGTGTAGGTCTAGTGTATATTGTTGTTAGCTACGCATTCCACTGTTGCTCAGTCACCTTCGAAGAATATTTTAATTAAAGGAAAACTTGTTGAAGATGTATGAGGGTTATGATAGCGGAAATAAGTGTGCTCTTATTGAATGAGTTACCTACTTGAGGTAGCAAGAATTATTTTGTTGAATTCTTCGATTCGAGACAGAAATTGTACAAAGACAAAGAATTATGTGTTTTCCTTTCTTTAATTTTAATTTTTAAAAAGTATCAATACTTTTTCTTTTTGTAAATTGTATGTTATGTGTTATTTTAATTTTTGTTGGTTTTGTTATAGGTATAACGTATTTATAACTTCAGTATATGTGATATACTGGTTTACTTATTTTTATTCTTGTCTTTTTTCATTTGATTTTGACTAAATCACATCAAAATATTTAAAATTATCATATTTATTATGACTTAGTCTAGTTAGTATATATTAGTAACCAAGTAACACAGCTATTATCACGGAATTGAAAAAGATTAATTTGCAAAACTCCAAGATTCTAATGATACGTTTTTAGTTGTATTGTTACTTATAGGCTGTGTATGTACATAACGAACCTACAGTGTCAGAGCAACGGCCTGGATTGCGTGATATTTCAGTTATCAGTATGTAACTTACTTTAAGACTGTTAGCTGATTACATTTTAGATTGTTACTTTGATCAATCTTTCTAAAGTGTTTTGGCAGACACACTCTGTCATTGTCCAACATAACAGACTAATGGACATTAACCACATAATTTTCGCTTGTTATGTAGAGGAAGAAAAATATAAATTCTCTCAACCTGCTATACAATTTTAGGGCCTCATAGATACTACTTTAGTAATTTACGTTTATTGTCTCATATTTTTAATTTTTCTACCAAAATGCACTGCATTGCAAGTATAAACTCGTGGAACAGCACAGTGTACTTCAATTAAGTATGTATTAATATTAAGACGGGCTGCATTTAATCGTTTGTGAAAACATTATCACATTTAAAATTAGCATGTCATGTTAAAATTAGAAAAAATTAGGGTGCTATTTGACATATTTTATCTGTATTATATTTTCATAGACTTCACTTTAGCTTTCATAACAGTAGTAAAATGAATCGTGTGATATTTTTAGCGATGTGAGTTTGACGATGTGCGATTTTCGATGAGTTGACCAGTTATTATCCCGAGCAAGTTTGAGTTTTCTGTGTTAATTGTCATTTGATTGTTAAGAAATCCAACAAATGTTCTAAAAAATTATCAAGTTTTATTGGCAGAATATCTAAAATTGGCATTAAATGGACTTGTTCAGACGTATTTTCAACCAATATCTCACACCAGATTTCAACTATGAGTGTGGTGTATACTATGCAATATTCCACATAATTTAGTTTATGAAGAACTCTGGAATCTGTCTCAGAAACATTAAAAATATAATTAATCCATTTCTTATTTGAAGAAAGTCGAGCAATTTTATATGCTTTTTAATTTCGTGAAAACTGCGGCAGGATATTAGATAGGTACTTTGTTAGATACTTACTATACTTTGAGTACAATTGGAAAACAAAGTTATGTGTTGTTTATTTGACAGTGACACGTTTCGTGACACTGCCTTTACGAGCCCTCCACATTGGAACACAAGAGCTTGCAAGACTTACAATCGAAGTGGAACTGTGGACTCAATTTTGATGTCTGTGTTTTGTTGAATATTAATGCGTTGATATGTCGATTTTTATAAAGCAAATTACACTTGCGCTCACACTTTAGCAGGTAATTTCTTTTTAAAATGAACCGTTAACCTATAACATGTGTAGCATACATGCTATAACAAGAGAAGTGGTCAGTTCTTAACATAACACCTGGGGTTAGTTAATTGATGCACTATAAGATTTGGCGCAAATTGAAAGAAAATACTGCTCTGTGGAGAAATCTGACCTTGGCGGGTATATGGTCAATTTTATGCCTATAAACACTATGAAAACAGAATTACCCTGCTGTTACGTCAAATGTATTCCTCTCCTAGATGTTTTAATGCATTGACTGGTACAATTACGCACCTTGAATGCACATTATTTATTTTATTGAAAATGATTCATTTACACTAACAAATCCTGGCATATTCAACATGTAAATCAATTTTGTTTTAAATATATTGGGAACTTAAGAAATAGTATTCACGCATCAGTCAAGATAATGTAGTTGCGGTTCATTTTTTTATTAGGCCACTTGTCGTGGTTAGGTCAGTTTCAAGGGTCACCTGGCAACATGGGAAGGTGAACATATAGGAAGTTGAATGTGCCCAATAGGTAAACACTGACAATTTAATTATATAGGTAGACATTAATTTATAACGGAGCAATTTACCTAATATTTCTGGGCCCTTTTTTATGACGTTATAATTTCAATGCAAAGCATCAACAAAAACAGACCATGTGTTGATGGATATAATGGCCCACACCGCAGTAGCACAGAATTATACAGGAGAGTAAGAGACTATGGAAAGGCTAGTGCAACTGAGGTTGTGAACTGTTGCTAATCGATGGTAACTCGTTTACAAGGGTATTTTCATAATTTCTGATATCGTATTATGCAATGGTACAAAGCACATTCTTAGTTATTGTGCAATAGCAGAATGCTATGCTTGTACCCACTGGGAATTACATGGTGCATAGCAATTATAGATTTGTTTTTCATTTAGCTACGACATTATTTTTAGAAAATTACACAGTTTTTGGCTGACAACATCCATCAGTGTCATATGCGGTTATTTTCTTTGTGGGCCTGTGCTATGTCAAAGACAACTAAGCGCTCTAAGGTGGACATTTTTGACAGACAACAATGTGATTTTGACGATTCAGGTTGAATTTCTATAAAAATTAATCTGGTTCGTCAAAATAGTGCTGTCGCCTGTCAAGTTTGTCCATCTTGTGTTATTTTGACTTTACTTTTGCATGTTCCTTTTGAACGTACTTTTTAGATGTCATAAATGTTTATGATTAGTTCATCTCGGGATTAGTCATCGATGTCCTCTCAGTGGACGCCTTTGTATTATCTACGAAGAATAAAATGCTGGAAATGTATTTACAAACATGTTCCACAGTTATGAAAGAGAACTAGAGATGTAAAATTATCGGAAAACTTTACATTATTTTTGACTAAACTAATATGCATTTTCTTTCTGCCACTCCGTTTGTTGCCCTTTTGTTACCAATTGCTGTATGTACAAAGGTGGCCTTACTGATACTACACATACCAATTTTTATTTGAGAATATCTCGGTTCACTGAGGGAACAAACCTGCTAAATCTGAATATTATGATTGACTTCTGCCAAATTATTAAAAGCCTAAACAGAAATAATCTATCATGAAAATATGTAATAGAAATCAAACGCTCACGGATAAGCTTTATTTGTTAAAGTAGAAACCTAAAGTCTGATGTTTTAGGTCATATCGAATGTTGCAGAGCTTGTATACAAGAAACAACTTATATTTCTGTTGTACTGCTCTATAGACAATAAAATCTTATAATCGTGTAATTATAATTATTAGAATTTAGGTGAATATCCAGATATCTTCCTTTATGTTGTCTATATAATGGTATGGATTTTGTCTGGCTCGGCTATTAAATAGACATACAGTACAGTCTAAAGTTGTGTGGTTAGTGTCTAGTATAACATTTTGGTGATATCGGTAGCAAAAAATATTAAATATTTAGCTAATATTTGTATTCATCAGCAAGCTGTATAGTTGGCTAACTGCTTGATGACAGCTTATATCGTTTCGTTTATTTGGTCTTTTATGTTTGGCCAGGGTGAAGTGTGTTTTTAGCACATTTTTATGTATATTTACCTTATTATTAGTTACAATCTGCTATGATTATTTTTGTGTGCAAGTTTCTATTATTATAATTATTATTCTTATATATTTGTTCCGCTTGCAGGGGTGTTACACCTTTATTGGTAATGCTCAAGAAATAAATATATTTTAACTTAGTGATGATGAATTTTATGAAGACGTAACTGCACATATTTTAATCTGGGGGTTTAATGTAACGTCAGTTTTTTTAATTTAGAATCCATTTTTGTTTCAATATTTTAATAGACTGGATTTTAGACAGCGGTTTCTCTCATTTTATATTAGTGATAAAAATTTGCACGCTAAAATTTCTGTATAATTTTTAAATTTATAGAGGTCATAATTTTTTTTTCTAGTCTAATATTTGTATGTATACTTGATTATTTCGATATGTATGTTAAGTTTGAGAAGATGAGGCAGGTGATGGGGTTTTTACTTAGAACTTAGATATAATTTTGCATTAAGATATTAAATATTTGTATAACTCGTCACCTCATGTTACGTTAAGCACCTTGTCTAAAGTCCAATTTTCACCCCTGCTTTATTTATATGGTTTTTGAGCTGTACTGATTAAGCTTCTGATGTTGCCGATTAAAATTGTTATAAAAAGAAGCTGATTTTCATTGAATAAGAACCTGGTTATAGTCCAGTCAAATTGCTTATCATTAGTTTTAAGATAAATTTGTGATTTTGCAGAAATGCTATTTCCAAATATATATATATATATATATATATATATATATATATATATATATATATATATATATATATATATATATATATATATATATTTATATATTGTGTGATTTATACGATATATCAACCTTGATGTTAACTACCAATTAATTGTGTTATATAGATTGGTAAGTACTTGAAACGATTTTATTAATTTCAGCTTAATTTTAACAAATGAATGCAAATAAAACTAAATCAACAAGACTAATTTCCAAGCCAAGTTCAGCGAAACAGACTGAATAACATCACAATGCCGATAGTAGCATAATTCTGCTAGTCTGTTTGCTGTGCCTTACAATTAAAAAGACAATTGATAATTTCTTGACTAAGGATAACATCAATATATCAATTAACCGGAGCTAGGATCCTCCAACAGACCTCGTAAGTAAAACTAGAATGCTGACTAAATAAAATATGGTATTCCCATGTATAGACGATGGTGGTTTAGGGGTTATGATGGAAATATTGTTGATTATGTTGCTACATGTATGCTACCTTTTTTTTTAACACACTAAACACTGTCATATTTTATTGGATTATAAAACTGCACATGACGAGAAATACACACTTAATAGGTTTTAAAAATTTATAATAAACACTACACGCCACATTATACACATTTCTCGGCTCAAACTCTATAAAGAGGTTTTAGAGATTTTTTCTGGTAGAGGCTTATGAGAATCGGTATTCTACTTGATTTACGAGGTCTGTGGATCTTACCCACCCAGACTGGATCTTACGCTTTACATACTTGGTAGTACTACCAAATATATATAGTTTTTGGAATTCAGGTTTTCTTTTAACACTTTTCTGCATTACATTTATTTAATATAAATGGGACATAAAATGACAATTTTCTTGGTGGGAAGTTCAAAATTTATGGTATATTGAGAAAACCTATATTTGACATGGGCTGTCAATTTATTTTCACAATAAAGTCGTTAGTAATACCTCTTTTTGGTAGTTAAGAAGGCGAAGAAACTTCTCTTTTCTTTCTGAAGGCATAGTTATTTGTTAGCACAACTTCGCTCTTTAGAATAAACATTAGAGGAAAAGATAGTTTAATACTAAAAGTCTTAGGCTTACAATTCCAACTGTAGACGTACCATTTAAACTGCAAAGTGAAACGTAGTACGCTAATAGGTAATCAAAGATTAATAATTATTATTATTATAACTATTACAAATGGCATTTTATAAAAAATTCAACGTTGCACTTAAACTTCCAGTAATATTTCAAGTTAAACTGTAATTGAAACCATACCTATAAAACTGGCACTAATTAACATAGTTCTCACACTCACGTGCTATAATGTAGTATGCATTGAAATGACTCAATACATTTTTTAGCGACACCTCGATGCTGGCAATGATTTAGAAACCACTGTGATTTTTAAATGATTTCGATGATCCGGTTTATTAACACAACTAAGAGATACTTATTTTTTATTGGATGGTATTGTTACGGGCATACTATCATACTTTTGCCTTACTAACGTTGATAGAATATTATTTGGCCTTATTTGTGAATCGAAAAATATGCTAATTGTACCATACTAGTTAACAGCGACAACAGACAATAATAATAATAAAAAATATGCACATAAGCACATTCTCAATCATCTGATCACCTATGACTTTTAATAATGATCTATACCAATATGTTGACTGATCTGGTGTGATGTTTCTAGGTGTGTTTGATCTAGATAACCCTCTTCTTTTTTTGGTTTTTTTCCTTTTTTTTTTTCAAACGGCTGAACCTTACCATTGCTAATTCCGTTGTCATCGTTATTTATAGTCATTATTTATACGGAACCTGATAAAATTAATATAAATTAATGTTAACGCCTTTAATTTAAAATCTGACTCATATGATGACCATCGACTATTGTTCACACAAACAACAGTCTCAAATACAGTACAAATCGGACTCTTGACTCACAAAATATGTTTTTGACACTTTCACAAGTGTCAGTTAAAATTTTCACCAAATTTCTGGTGTGCCACTTTTTGGGGCACTGAGTATAATTAATTATATTTGTTATACTAGTCAATATTATTTTTGATTGATTATTCAATGCATTAACCTGTAGATTACGAGGCTCAAAAAGTTACACAAATCACTAGGCGGGGCCAAAGTACCCCATTAGAAAAAGGAAATAAGAAATTATGTAAGTAGTTCGTGTACACTTCAAGAATATCTAGCACCATATTAAACATCAGTTCAATAATTATATACCTACATATATGTATCAAAAAACCAAAAAAAAAATTTTAGCAAGTATTTAGTGCTACTATACGTAAGAAATACTAACATAATAACAACAATAATTCTTTATTATGATAATAAGTCATTCTGAATCAGCCTCTGTGCTATGATGGCAGGGAACTTCCTTTGTAGAATGACTAGCGCATTCAAAATTATTTTATTTGCTACAAGAATGTCTGGATTTTCGGTCTTCTAAACCTGTCACACAAGTGGCAACCACCCACTGTTGTGGCACAACAGCTTGGAGTGGGGTACAATGCACCCGATATCAGTATTAATTTTTTTTCAGATGATAATATTGATTCATGTAATACAGATATTAAATAACATTTGAAACTCATCGATTGACAATAAATTAAATCATGGAGGTATCAGATGTTGCAGTTTGATTAATAATCCAAAAAAAATATAATTTACATTTCTACCCCACCCGTAATCTGACGGTTAATTCAATGCATGTTCTTCATCGTTCCATGACAAAATAGCAAAAGTATCAATTATTTTTTAAAAATTATTGTATGCTTTTAAAGCATTTATTTGTACTGCTACTCTGTGATATGGTATTTTATTTTAAAATTTTTCTTTTTTATTATGTAAATTGTCACCTTGTAAACATATAGGTACAAATATTTTGATATGGTGATATCCTTAGCAAAAACATATTATGAATAGAATGGTATTTATTAGTTCTTGTATAACACAAAACAACAATGTTTTGTGGGACATGTCACTTAGACTAAAAAAATAAACATACTTTCTTTCATCCTTAGTAACATCTGAGTTAGTTCATTTTGTTATATTGCCTTATAAAATGTTTGTCAGATTTATGATTCATTCATAAGATTTGTTGAATGTTTGCAGATATTTATGGTCCAATTTAAGACTTTACATGGTTCCATCTAAAATAATCAATCAATCAGCTCAAATGGTGTTCCTGGCATGTTATAAAGGAACTTAAAGTTTCCTTTACTCATTTGTAATAATATACCTACCACACAGGCCACAAAACATATAATAATTTTAATTCAATAATTTCTGTTCAACATGTCATTTTGTATCTAATTTATTTTACCATGATAGTTAACAGACAAGGTTGATAAGTTAATATATCAAAACCAAATAATTAAGAGTAGATTAACAAAACACATAAAAAATATTTTAATACAGAACTAGCATGTAATATTATAATATTAATATTATAATTAGATCATAAATGTTGCTGAGGTTGATATCTACACAATGTTTGGCTGTACTAGAGAGAAAATTGAGATTTAGAGGCACGATTCCATGAAATTCTTGCTAGTCTGTCTGTACATTTCAAAAATCAAACTAATAAAATATGTCATATGTCCCTTACTCTATGGCTAGTAAGTTATACTCGGTAAGTAAATGTTGAACGTAAACCACAATGTAAAGTAATAAATGTTTGTTTCTGGTAACCTGGAATGAAGCAGGTAATTTATGACCGTGACCGTACCTTAGAAGAATTATCTCAACACTTCCATTTTGTGCTCTAGTACATTACAATATAATTTTTGATTGTGAACACCAATAAGGGGGCACTAGCGTTATATTTCACGTTGTACTCTATGTTATATTCTATAAAGTTAAATGTGCATATTACTATGTAAAAATGTATATATTTAATAAGAGCATGATCAATTTCTGTGGTTTTACAGTGACTGAGTCTTCAGATTCTTCACGAAGTTTATTTAATAGCCTCATGTGAGAATGATTGTTGTAGCCCTTGGTCGACTAGTTTTTTTTAAATGAATAAGTGTCTTAACCCATTTTCGAATTGGAAGGTTGTATTAGGTTGGCTGAGGGTATCGACCCCGACCGAAAATACTTGATCAATCAAAATATTGCTTAGCTTTTTACATGTGTGATAACAAAATGTCTATATTTATAATTCAAAGATGTATGAATGAGATTTTCTTGTTGCCAAAAACGAACTGTTAAAATTAAGACGTTAACCATGGGGCTATTTCTAAATTATCACAATTGTAAAGACTGCTGTATACTATTATGAATATAACGAAGTTAAAAATAAGAAGTCATGAAACTAGTGGAAACTGCTTTCATACACAAAATATACAGTAGTATGAATAAATTAACTTGTAGCGCTTTCCTCACGTAATGTACTAAATATTTTGTATTCTTTATTTTAGCTGTGGTTCAAGCAAAGGCATTTTCAATATAAGCTTTTTCAGAATTGTTAATTACCTTTATAGCTATAATATCTTAAGTTATTCATGTCTGTCCTATATCTGTTTTTTATGAGGTGCTTTAGCCCCTATCTTTGGTTATAATATGTTGTGTACAGATGAATAGGCCTTACGGATTGACGAGCAATCCAGGTTTCTTTCAGATTAGGTTGTTTCTGTTGATTATTTGGTTGGAAAATAAAGGAAAACATACATGTTTTGTTCATTTATTTGTTGTACACTATCTTTATCTTGATTTATATCTGCATCTGCAGGCATATTCTTGGTAATCTGCGGGCATATTAGTTAGAGCCGTAATGGTAAATGATTGCGGTATTTTGTATCACCAGTAATAGTTTATTATCGAATATGAGAAATAAGAATATTGTCGTGAGAAAGTTCCATTCAATCCGCTTTGCAAAGGGCTCACCTTTAAAAGTCATGAAAGAAAGCCACTCTTTTTCGTTTTTATACATTCTTTTTACATACTTTATACCACAAGTGGTAAATTATTATCTTTTTGTATTATAAGGAATACTAAAATGTTACTGCCAGAAACATTAAAAAGTTGTGTGTGAGTGCCAGACAGCCCTTACCATTACCCATGTTAAGGGCAGTGTGGCACACACATGTGACTAATGTGTCTGGCAGTAACATTTTAGTATTCCTTATATGTATTACAAAAATATAATAATTCTCCACTCAAGGGATAATGAGTATGCCAATAGCAACTCATCTTCATTTCATGACATTTAAAGGAGCGCCCTGTGCAAAGCGGGAACTTTCTCATGACCATATTCTTGTTTTTCATGTTCTATATAATAAGTATTACTATTTCTGGTATGGTAGAAAATACCGCAATTATTTAAGATTGCGGCTCTCGAGTTATATTGATGGAAGATTACTTTACAGCCTAAGTATAATTAGCTATGTTCGCGGTAGCGATTCCGAACTAGTTCAGACATCAGATTCAAGCGCAAGTTGAAGTTGAGCGTCCGCGGTGCCGAGAAATGTAAATTCGGAATTATAAATTCTCTGTTCGCGAAGCATAAATATTTAATTCTGAACTTTTTCCGATTGTGCCCAATGCATCCCGGGACTGGAGTTAGAATTTTTAATCCGACGCATGCGTATTGCAATTTGCAGTGTATTATGCACTACTATTATGTATTATGCATTTAGTTCCTTTTATATTTCACACGTTACCATAGAAAAAAAAGGTCTCTGCACGTTACCACGGTTGCTTTGTAGGTACTTGCACATTGATAAATACTCTAAGTTCTACATGTTATAGGTACCTATTAGATGTCTGCTCATTTTGAATCATGTAGGTACCTTAACAAAATATTTCGAAGAAGATGAATGACTATTCCTACTATAAATATAACATGAAACAAAATTTTATTTTAAAAATGCAGTTTGTAGTTTGTGTATTTATCCAACATCTCTGATTCCTAATCAAATAAAATCGCCACAGATCACTGACAAAACGACCTAAATGCTAACTCTATGGAATGACAGAACACCAAGAGAACTGAACAGAGAACATGTTCATAAAACGTTCGCGGACATGAAACATCTAGAGCTGATGCAGAATATGACATGCGCATTTGAAATGTTCGGGATAAATTCAGTATTAATTATTATTAATTAAGAATCTGGTTAGGATTCCTACCGCGAACATAGCTTTTAGTAGCATGGCAATGTATTAATAAAACACGCAATCATTCACTTTTGCGTGGAATAAATACACTTATTATAGCTATGTCCTGATCAGTGAAGGCACTCGAAGTTTACAGATGAATATGTGATTCTAAATTAGATTCAAAAAAATTTTTGATAATCGTATCTTCTTTTATAACCGCTTTTACTGCTGTTAGCTAAAAGCCTTTTCAATGATCACCCTTTTTTTAACCTACAAAACATATTCTTACGAAACCTACCAAATATTTTCTTATATCGAAATGCACTTTTGACTAAAAGAAGATATAAAAACTCATATTGGAGGCCAGTGATTAAACGACGATCAAGCAGCAGTGGAGTTTGCGTGAACGTCCAAAGAATTTTTATTCGATGACTGGATTAATGACGGTTTATGATGGCGGGCTCCCAATCCGCTGGGAAAATGTATTTCTAGTGCGGGATTACGTAGAAAAATAGTATATTTTTATAAATATTGTTACATAAAGCAACAATTTAAAAAAAAACAGTCCCGTTTGTATTTGATACACCCTCATATTTTAACTGATTTAATCAGTAATTAGGGGACGACTGATGAAGATTACTGCAGAAAAGTAGAGTCCATGAATGAAGTTTTTCTAATGAGTTACACATCGTTGCCAGATAAACTCTAAGTCCATTTTTTTTTCTGAAATCAACAATTTTATATCAAATTATTCTATATCTTAAGTGCTATGCACCAATATATTCTAAGTATACATACGATCAGTGGTTCTATATAATCAAAGTAACCCATATTATTTTATGTCCATCCAACTTTGTTCCAAAAAACGTTCATTGTTTTACGTCCATCCAAAAATTTGAACCAAAGTATTCTAAATCCAAACGATCAATCATGTTAGTAAAGTCAGTATACTGCAGTCATGTGTGGGTACATGGGGAATAAAAGCTACCAAATAAAAACACACATGTCTGCGGCACTGTTGCATTATCTAAAAATGCATCCTCAAATAATAAGCATAACTCAAAAATATGTTGCATGGACAAATTAAAAATGCAGAAAAGTAAAGGTGTTTATTTTTAATATTAATTGTGGTTACATTTATAGGGAACCGCCACTGATGTACTGTGGGTTGCAAAGTTTGTTTATCGATGCTCGGTTAGCGTGTGCAAAGTGTTCTACCAGTGATATATATATATATATATATATATATATATATATATATATATATATATATATATATATATATATATATATATATATATATATATATATATATATATATATATATATATATATATATATATATATATATATATATATATATATATATATATATATATATATATATATATATATATATATATATATATATATATATATATATATATATATATATATATATATATATATATATATATATATATATATATATATATATATATATATATATATATATATATATATATATATATATATATATATATATATATATATATATATATATATATATATATATATATATATATATATATATATATATATATATATATATATATATATATATATATATATATATATATATATATATATATATATATATATATATATAATATATATATATATATATATATATATATATATATATATATATATATATATATATATATATATATATATATATATATATATATATATATATATATATATATATATATATATATATATATATATATATATATATATATATATATATATATATATATATATATATATATATATATATATATATATATATATATATATATATATATATATATATATATATAATATATATATATATATATATATATATATATATATATATATATATATATATATATATATATATATATATATATATATATATATATATATATATATATATATATATATATATATATATATATATATATATATATATATATATATTTATATATATATATATATATATATATATATATATATATATATATATATATATATATATATATATATATATATATATATATATATATATATATATATATATATATATATATATAACAATATACCTATAACTAGGACCTATAACAATATACCCATATGGCAACATCGAAAGGGCATTTATTAGACAACCAAATAAGCACAGTCTGAAAAGTTTAGTTACAAACCACTGACGGGAGCTCGCGTTACCACATTTATTTCAATTTGATTGTGTCAATTTATGTAGTTTGCGTTCTTTTATGGTTTATATTATATATTAAAATTGTTGCAATTACGTTACCGGCAACGTTATCAAAAATGTGTAGTGCCTGGATATGGACTTGTTTTCTAAAAAACAACTTTTCCTAAACATAAGAACTTTTTTGTAAATGGGTACAGCAACGTCCCTGAAGTTAGCTTCAGATTTAGATTTACTGTTAGCCCAGATTAATTTATTTACAATCGACCAAACTACCAAACAAATACTGTTTGGCAATATAAAAAATTCAAATGTTTTAGCACAAACCAGATATTTTGAGATTGAAATTTTGTACAGACTTATATTAGGCCCCAAATAAGAGATAATATGAATTTTCTCAAACAATATGTTTAGTAACATTGCGATTATCAAGTAAAATCCATCGCATAATACATATTTGATAGAAGTTGAAAGAAAAAATATGCCTAATCTAATGAACACTGTTCCAGACAATGCCATTATACAGTCCATTATACAGTGTGTTAGAAATATGTTTCTGGAAAGAAATCATTACCGTCGAGTGTACTATAAGCCCTAACATAATTTAAAAACAAACAATAAAACTAAGTCCTACGTTGAACATTTATTTTTACGAAAATAACTTCATAATATCCTTAGTTCAACGGTATATACCAGATTTGTCACAAACGATTACAATGGCGTCCGAAAATATTTTTGTCCATAGGCATGACGTATTATAAATTAATAAAAAACCGGAAATAGAAAAAGGTTCATATTTTGAGGAAAGAAAAGGTCATATCACCCTTAGTTCAATAGTATAATCGAGATTTGTCGAATAGGTATACAGTGGCGTACGAAATTATTTCATTCCCCTAGACATTTCGTGTGATAAAGCAAAAACCGGACATAGAAAAAAGTTAATATTTTTAGGAAAATAACTTCATGATATCTTTAGTTCAACGGTATATACCACATAGGATGTCGCAAACGAATACAATGGCGTCCGAAAATATTTTTGTCCATAGATAACTTATTATAAATTAATAAAAAACCGGAAATAAAAAAAATTGCGTCATGTCACCCTTAATTCCATTGAATCTTCCAAATTAGTAGTAGACGAATACAGTGGCGTCTGAAATGAGTTTCGTCGCTGGATATTACGTGTTATAAAACGAAAACCGGAAATATAAAAAAGTTCATATTTTGAGGAAAATAACGCCATATCTCCCTTAGCTAAAATTTAATGGTTTTTAAAGTTTTTAACAATGATCCGGAGGGCTTTCTAGGTGGAAAACTTGGATTTGTCATTACCACTTAATCACACAATAACATATAAATCAGAACTACCTCATTTGATGCAAGGTAAAATGTACCAATTCCATAGAATAATCGAGGACTTCCTTGTTCTGAATTTATGCATCACAAATTGACAAAAAAATCCTTTACGGTTTTTCGATATCTCACTTCGTATGGAAAAGGTTTCGGATAAAATATTAATATCCGCATACCATTGCCGTTGGCCAACATTTGTAATATTCTTATGAATTTGTGCCGCATCTAATAATCCGAGACGCGAGTCGCGAATCCCGAGACGAATTATTGTAAACTATATAATTTCGATAATTATGTGATCGTTTCTAGCGTCTATAATAACGCGGAACGGGTCTGGCACTGTAAAATAATATGTTCTGGCATACTATACGTTCATAGGTTTATAATTCTCCTGATCTTTTAAATGTTCTATGATATTATTCCATTGGATGATTAAAAGTGTTATTTGTGTTTCGCGAAAATTTGCGGATATGTCAATATGCAAAAAATGGATACTAGATATCTATTCGTTCTGATATTTCTTTCATAAGGGCATAAATATGGTTGGCCCGATTTCTTGGGAGATGAGATTTTCTCAGAAATTGTGACGTACGTGATAATTTCAGTGTCATGGCACATGCGCAATATTATATTGTTTGGGGGTAGGTCAATGGGGTTGGTAATAGTATTAGATGTGGGCGGCATGAACAGCAACACAGTGGTGGACTTTAGATATTATTTTTCAAACAGTGAATGAATCTATGAAACTACAATATTTTGTTAAATCAATTGAATTTTATTTGGTCTCAAATTGTAGGATTTAAATTGTTCCTGAAAAGTTTCCAAATAATAATAAAAAAGAAGAAGTAATTTATATATAACTATGTTTATTGTCATATGATCATGAAACTAAATAAACAAATTCTGAAACTTATTAATACCCTACGCAAACCTACGTAACTTATTATACTACATGGGACTAAGCCTCTGGTACAATATATCCTTAAAACTAGCAAATGTTAAAATTGTTGATACCTTAGAAGTTTTATGTTAATCCTTTTGAACACCATCGCCGTGCTTTCTCTGGAACGCTGCTACGATTGCCGGAAACTTTATTGTAGTATATCTTTACCCTCAAACTGTGGATCATCAGATTCTGCACTTTTGCTGCTTTTCATACTTGGGATTTTTTATAAAATGATTTCCTTTTACTTTTACTGCTCACCAAAGTCTTCTGCAGGCTGGGGACGTTACCAAGCCTCTACTTCTCACTTCTTAACTTAATATGTAGTTATTTCTGCTTGAAAACCTTTCCCACTGGTGTTCTACTTATTTCTCACCATTTTTAATTATTTTTCATAAGTTTAACTACCTATTAAATTTAACAAAATTTTATAAAAATTATTAGCGGAGCTGTTGTTTCCTTGAACGCTATAGCTGGACTCTCTTGCATTGTTATATATAACCATTTTTTTCTCTTATTATTATGATACAATCTGGCCAATCAGATTACTACCTATTATTTGATTTATTTAATTTTACGTACAACTCTTGCAATTATACTTATAATTAGATTAACTTTCTGTCCGTAACTTCTATGCATGATACAACTAACAAAGATATGATAGATCGCCGTTCCAAATGCGTTCAGTTCGCGCATGACGTCACGCGGAGCTTAAAATTTAAATTTAAGGCAGTATTACTATAGAATATTATGTTTATTTATCGTATTTCACCTGATACTATTTTAGTAATTATAATTTTACAATGCTTTAGGAGAAATAAGTAACTTTAAATATAAATATATTTATATTAGATGCATAAGAGGATTTTCAATGATATTTAAAATAATGAAATAGAATGGGAAAGGCGGAATTTTGAAAACAAAAAACATATTATTATATTCAGAATGATCATGACTCTATTACATTTAGGTATCGTCGTTGATTGAAGATCAAGGGTATCGTCTATTACATTATAATATACAGGGTGGTGCACGTAAGACTGACCCCCCCATCTTATTTTGTTAATTCTCGACATATTTGAATTTTTCAAAAAAAGAATCCTTTTAATTTTTTCTTGTAATTCTGCTGTCAAAATTAACCTATATGTTTTAAAAAATATACGAGGCGAAAAAATATTCCGTTGTATTCAGAATGTTGTCTCCATTATTGGAAATGGAAATTAAAAGTTTTTTTACCGTTTTATTCGGAATGATGAGTAATATCGAAATACTGAAAAGTATACAGGGTGCTTCAAGTGATTTCAAGTTTCAAGTGATGAAAATATAGTGATTCAAGTGATGATTTACTCGAAATACTACATTTGATATTTTGGAAGAAGCGACTATTATAATTAAATGTGTTTTAAAAGTCGACAATTTCGAGCAGAATAATCCAAGAGTTCAAATTTTATATTACGTTCATAGCTATTTTCATCAAAATGTTTAGAACACACTTGGGCCGTTTTAACGTTTATTTTATCCGCACGTTAACAAGCTATTACCCACGTCTTTTGAATATTTTCGTCTGTTGGAAAACGAAAAAACTTCAAATCACGTGTAAAACTTTTCAATCCATTGTCCGTGTTACATTCTGCCACTGCATACCTCATTTTTTCAAAGCAAAAATCATTTAAAACCGCAAAAATAACACACAAATCTCGAAATCTCGATAAAACACAATGTAAACAAACCCAAATAATGCAGAAATTTGCTCCGTGTGACGTAGGAAACTTGGCCTATTATTATTAGTGTGAATTAGGAAACTTGGCCTAGACGTAGGAAACTTGGCTTCCCACATGCGCAATATCATATCTCTGTTATTTGTATCATGACTTCTATGTATGTTTTAAGCGTCATATCTACTTTGCATTTATCTTCGTGATTATAGACTCGAACCCCGTTTCTACCATGATACTTTCGTATTAATCCTTTAATACTCTAGACTAGTTTATTCATGCCCGATATGCTATAATTATTATTGGGACTTGTCTATTGTGATTATGCTAGATACAGATTTTTGTGCCGATAAATAACTTGAAAGATATAATGAAATTACGTTCTGACTAATCAGGCGCGTTGGCTTTATGCATAGTATATACTTTGGACAGCGATACGTGCGTGCTTGCACTTCTTCTATAGTCCGTACGAAAGATATTGATCACTGATTTAATGACTGATTTATTCTCTATATTTTCGTTTATCTTAATATATATATATATATATATATATATATATATATATATATATATATATATATATATATATATATATATATATATATATATATATATATATATATATATATATATATATATATATATATATATATATATATATATATATATATATATATATATATATATATATATATATATATATATATATATATATATATATATATATATATATATATATATATATATATATATTTATAAAGTTATATTTAACTAGGTACTTTATAATAAAAATAACTGCATGCTACTTCCCTTGACGCATGTGCCACCAAATTTACCTTAAGCCCATCCTGATACTTTGACATTTAACTAACTTCTCCGATTTCCTAGAATTTGGCATTGGCTCTCAGATCGATAAGGACCACGAGCAACCGAACTTTTTTATTGCGTCGCAGTCTGGAGTCTCATGGCTTCTTTCCAAATGTTCGAAGCTTTTGTTCCTGGTAATTCGATTAGGTATTACATAAGGGTCACCATTTTTATGTATCAATTAATGTGCCTATTTTCCCTGGAACATTTTTTAATTGTATATATGAGTATACGAGTATACTGTAGGGCGCGTGATTCTTATATTATTAGAGGTACGACGATACATTGATTTGTTGCTGAAATATTTTATTATGAGAAATTCGATTGTAGGTAGGTACCTATATCTCATAAAGTCAGTTTCTTATGTTGCAATTCAATCTGTCTCATTTACAGGTTGATTCGTGCATGTCAGGCCTTTATTTTTGAAGACTAACTCGGCTGTAATGAAACACGTGCGACTTTTGTATATACGTGTGTGATTTTAACGGTGTTTTGGCCTATTACCCAAAGTTTTTTGACATTTTTATTCGACAATTATCAATTTACTACACAAATCGACAAACTTAGCAGGTGTGCAATTTTTACTTTATAAATGATGAGAGAAAGAGAGAGAACTACGTCGGCGTCGTGACCGTGGATCACGGATGTCCATTAGGTATATATCCGTGCCATGGATCAACTTTATATAGGTTCTCCGAGTTGCTAAACCACAATTACTTAGTTCAAATTTTTAATATATAGCTATGCTACTCGTATAACAAAATTAGATACCATTCGTAGATTCGGGTATTTAATGTAAAAAACAAAGTATGTAAATCACAACTAGTGTTACAAATTAGGATTAAGTTGGGATAAGGATAGTGTTATTAGCGTTAATTAAAATAACGTTTGGATTTACGAATGTCTTGTAGACATATTAGTAGAAAATTGGAAGAAAAACAAATAAAAAAAATGCTGGAAGAAAAAATCTGTAGACTTGTTAAATATTTGTTGTAATAAAAACTTCGTGATACCGGAAAGGTTTTGAGTCTAATGACAATAAATGCCAAAAATTATTAGCACTGAGCATCTGCAATATTTGATCTGACAAAAATGGTGGCCTGCGACTCGGATATACCGATATATACCGAGTTTGAGTCGAATGGGAGCATACATTAGGAAAACATCCGCCGCCTTGAATATTTATATTGAGAAAAAAATCATGATCAGCTACCTCAAAATTCCCGACACCCATTTTGAGTCGATTCGGAGTATAAATAAAAAATATGTCCGCCATCTTGGAGCTGCCATCTTGAATATTCATTTTGACCAAGAATACAAACAATAACGTCCCAAAATGTATAATAAAAAATAAGAAATTAAGTGGATATTTAAAAAATAGCAATAAACGTAAAATAGAAAAAAACGTGCGATATTGGCAAGGATTGATTCCGGGCCCTTTCGCTCGTGGATTTACTTACATATCCACGACGCTAAATTGACTCACTGTTCAATTCGGAATGAATGATATAAGGATAAGGGTATCAAACACGTGGGCATATAGGTAGGTATCTTTCAATAGCTGTACGATGGCCATTTATTAATCGATTTTTTTGAAATTTTGTTATGTTATTATATATTTTCCGGTAGAGTTAAATCCTCAGTTTCAGGCTCCCTGCCATAGATTTTATTTACAAAAAACACATTTTATGAATTTATAAGGTCAATAACAGTACCTATGAACAGTCGAAATGGATAAATTTTAGATCTGTCATGGTAATGGGTAATGGCAAAATTTGATGGTGATAGAATATTCCTGTGGTAGTGCATATCTGATAATAACATTGTCCAAATGATTTAGAATTTTGGCGGCTGCGCCAGTGTACTTCCTACCTTTCTCCCTCCCTCCCATCCATCGGTCCTTCCTTCCTTCCATCCTCCAAGTTTTTGTAATATATTACTTTTCTGTTATAATTAACAGCACCTAATCCTCATGTGAACCGAGCGACGGCGGTCTGACTTGAATAGCTTTACAATATTTATGTGTGACATAGTACAAGGATGACTCACTTTTTAAACATGGTCAATAAACATTTTTTCTCTCGGGGCGTAACAGGTATTTAAACGAAGACAGTTAGTCCGAGTGATTGACGAGAATACAGCACCGAAAACTATCTTCCACCTCAGACCTGATTAAAAACAAACTATTAGTCTATATTATATATAATATGTATGCATATATATATATATATATATATATATATATATATATATATATATATATATATATATATATATATATATATATATATATATATATATATATATATATATATATATATATATATATATATATATATACAGGGTGTTTCTAAATTGATGCGAAAGATTTTAAGGGGTGATTTAAGAGCAAAAATTAAGGTGAATCTAATTTTTTCCAAAACCCCTTCCCCTCCAAGTTACAGCCCTCTAAAGTTGGGGAAAAAATAGTTTTTATTTATTTTCTCCCATATGATGGAAGAATTTAGATGAAAGAAATTTATCGGACAACTGGCACTAATAATATGACAGGTTGTGACAATTTTTGTAACCCTGAAATATTGTTACAAGGGGGGAAAAAACCACCCTGCCGAAAACTATTGCAGATATCGGAAATCGAAAAAAGATCCTTAAAGAGCAGGAAATATCCTAAAAAAAGTTCCACCTCCCGGAACTCTACCGCCATTATTTATAATTTTAATTTAGAGGGGAAATAGGGTTAGAAACAGATGATGAAAAAAAGTCTTGTTATAATGTCCAACTAATTTAGAATTTTGGCGGCTGCGCCAGTGTACTTCCTCCCTGTTTTCCTTTCTCCCTCCCATCCATTCGTCCTTCCTTCCTTCCATCCTCCTCAAGTTTTTGTCTGACTTGAATAGCTTTACAATATTTATGTGTGACATAGTACAAGGATTTAAACATGGTCAATAAACATTTTTTCGATTTACTAGTAATAAAAATTATTAAAACCATTAATAATCCATTGATTTTTTTACCGGTCCCACTTAAAATTTTTCCCACCCGTTTTTCTAGATGTCGAATCGAATGAGCCCTAAATCATAATTTTCGGTACCAGACTATAGCACCCGTACTAACACTTCCACCTTCTTATTTGCATTCACAAAGGCACAGGAATGAGTAGGTAGTTTTAAGGCCCGTTTCTGTATTGTATAATAGCGTTGATAATAGTAGAAAACCATTAATGCGAATCGGAAGAAAGGCAGTAACTTGGCCAATACTGTTTTCTGATCCACCTGTCGGCGATCTTGGGATGACTCACAGGCCCTTTTCCCACCTTGCTCTTGGTGCTCGTTCGTCCGGTGCGTAATACCACGGAATACAGAACAGGTCTATTATAAATTATAAAGCAGGAAGGTAAAGCTATTTTCGGTCACATACAGATCACAGAAGATGTTTTGTATTTTATTCTATCGTGTTTCTATATATACGTTTCATTTTTTCTGGGTAAAAAATGGTGTAGTACATTATACATTTTACCTAATAATATTGTTGCAAGTTAAAAATACTTATATATACAATGCATTCAGAAAGTATTACAACCCTATAATATATCTACCATAAAGAACTGTGTTAGTACTTAGTACATCCTTTTCTGGATTTAATTTTTTTTCAAGTACGTAAAATTATCAATAATAATAATATAATAAGTTCATTAAAAATTATCAAAAAATCAGCGCATGAAAACGTGTTGCCTAGAAAGTGCTCGAGTTCATTTTGACGTGATTTGACAAAAAATAAATATTAACATATTAATTTGTGTACTTATAATATTCTCAAAAATACCCTCCCTTGCGTTGCGTCGCCAAATACTAAATGTATTATAAAAGCACTCCAACTTCCGCGTCTTTATTTTACACTTCCACATTAATTTCACGCGTAGATTATATAATATATGTTTCTTATATCTGTCAAAAAATTTCCACTTTCTTATCACCTCGCCTCGAAAAAATTTCCGGAAATATTTCAGGTTGCCATGGTAACGAGTCAATTAGAGATGTGAATTATTCGCTGCAATTTTTTGTAATTTACAAGTTTGTAGTTATTGGTCCAAATTTTCAAGATCGTTTTATTTCATTGGTTCTTATAATATGAGGGAAATAGTTTTGTTATGAAAACGAAATTGTCAATGTGACTAAAATAATATATTTCGAAAGAAATGACTGCGTTCCCACTATATTTCAAGACCACGACGAGATAAATCGCTTTATTTGTTTTAGAGATATTATTTGGTATTCTATTGTCGTCATTTGCATCCTTTATAATGCCTGCTTTGGGGTTCGTCGGGGTATGGAGCCTTCCGCCTCAGTTTCGTCTTCGTATTCAACATTTCCATTTGCACTTACTTCTGAATGCAGACGTGGATTCTCTTTTCTTTTTTTGTCTTTCTCTTTTGTCTTTCTCTTTTTGGTCTTTGGTTGCTCGTCTTCTCACAGGGACATTGTATTGCATTTGGTTTTTATATCTATGTTTTCTAATTTTGGTTTATCTAATATCATTTTATCATTTTTATTTTTCTTCAATCATTGTTTTTTCTGGCGTACTAGTTATGATTTCATTTCTACCTTTCTGGCCTTTCTAACTTGGTTTCTGGGTGGGGCTTTACTAAGCTATTTTTTTCTTCTGGTACTACTGTCAATTGGTTTACCTTTACCTTTAACCTTTAATACTTTACCTTTACCTCTAATACCTACAACTCTGAATTATTTCCAGTAGTCTCTTATCACCACGTTATTATTATTCTTATTATTATTATTATTTTATTATTGGTTATTATTATTATTATAATACTCGTTCAATGTGGAGGAATTGTGCATCCTGGCAAACTATAATTGCTTGTTTTGTTCTTCAAATTTGAAGGGTGTGTTTGAACATTCTCTACCTCACTATGCTACCATCTGCTTGTTTCCAAAGATTTATTTTTTAAACTAATAGTCTTTCTTAATCTCAATATGATTTCTCTTAGAAAATAGGGTTGTTTAAAAAGATTGTTCTATCGACATATAATTAAGCAAGATGTAGGTAGAAAAAAATACCTATAGTCAAAGCCAAACCTCGAAAAAACTCCTGAATTGTTAATTAATTTAACTATTTATTCGGTGGCTATAAATTTAATCGAATTGGAAGATTCGCTAGGTATAGAATTGCAGATATGATATAATATGCCGAAAATTCTTGAAATTGCGCAAATGTTAATGATTTGTATTTCAAATGAGGCAGGTAAGACTAATCAACCAGATATGTTTTAAATTTAATCCAATCTCGAAGGTCAACGAGTTAACACATGCCCATCCGAAATACTCGAGAGGTAAATTATTGAAGGTGACTTTGAAAGTGTTCAAGCCGAGTCCATTTTTATAAAACTTAACAAACGTTGCTTTGTTTGCGCAAAACAACTATAAAATAAAAATACGATAACCTTATATATTTTACTAGCTATCTTACTACATACATTAGTGACATTACTGTAACATCTGTAAATAATTAAGGGCAAGTAATATATGATGAACGATTATATATTAACAATGTTAAAATATCAGTATTTCTTTTACTCGTCGCTCGATATAATGTATTTTCTAGGTATACTGTATCCGTACCCAGCACACGCAGTAGAAAGTTATTTACAACATTGAGATACAAATAGTTAATATTTTCAATCACCAAACAGCATTGCATATTATTAGATATTTTAAAAATTTAATCTACATCTCACAGTCGCATTTGTTAGTGATTATTTTGTATATTTTTATTAGATTCATTAAGTACAAATATTTATTGGCTTATTGTGAAAATTTATGATGTCATAAAAGCATTGCATGGCCACCTCAGGGTGGATGAAAATAACATCAGTCGTAATACGGTGCCTTGCGGTACACTATAGATAAGATAATTGCATGGACTGAATGCATTTATATGTCAGTGTGGCTTTTTCTTAGATTTTATATTTTTATCTATAACTAATTAAATACAAAGTATGCCCTCCTTCACCTTTATTCCTACATCCTAGTTCCTTGCCTGTCAAAAAATCTACTACATTGCTGATATATGGGAAGTAACAATATCTTCAGTGTTTGCACATGCATGAGTGCAATTATTGTCTATCATTAAATGGAATGAGACACAACTAGGTATATGAAAGCACAGCATTATGCGGTGATATTCAAAAACACATTTTTGGTAATCTTCTTACGATATTTACTGTGAATCACGTCTTAATTCGGAACGTAGCACGTATTTATTTACACCTAAAGTACCATGGCATAATACCTTTGAGAATATAACTATAGAATATAATCAAAGATAATACCTAAGCGAAAGCGATGAATATAAACCATCAGCATCCATATAAATACTTAATCACTTTGGCGCCAGATATAATATACCTAATAGGACTCGATGGGGTAACAAGAGTTCTTGAAACTATACGCTAACTTGTAAATCTACTAAATTATCTACCTCCTAGGTTTCACAAATTTAATTCTAAAATCGCACTTGTAAGTTAAACATTAGCTACTGTTATTTTTTATTGTATACATATCGAATCTAACACACTCGTACAACGTACAAGGTACAAGCACATGTGGTACGATATAATGAGGTTTTTTGCTCGGGTTTTTATATCGTCATATTTCGATCTTACGAACTATACATGTGTATATAGTAGGTCGTAGAGTTACCTAAGTATTTAATTTACTATTAATTAAGAACGAATATTCCAATCATTGGTATTAGTGAATCAGTGAGTATGGATAGATAAATTGATTATTCATCACACCTATCGGCACGGGATGTTGGCAACAATACACAATAGAATATATATTATGTCCTATTATATATATATATATATATATATATATATATATATATATATATATATATATATATATATATATATATATATATATATATATATATATATATATATATATATATATATATATATATATATATATATATATATATATATATATATATATATATATATATATATATTTGGCTTACATCTGGCGCCCAACGTGGGGCACGTGAACAAGGACAAGGTGGTCAAGAACATGGGCATGTGACCGAGGGTGCCCCCTCCGCTAATGGACCCTCCAAAATACTTGAATCTAGACAACAATATTATGCCTCGTGTATATAGAAGATTAAATATTCCATACGGATATCTCATTTGATCACCAATATATTATGATTGTACGTACCGCACTTTATTCTTCTTGCTTCTTGGTACATATCTAGTCAACAAATTATACAAGTAGTACTCGTATCTGAAACATTTGGTGGTGTATAAGTCAGGTAGTACCTAACCCGTAACCCTCTGAAATCCTCTCCAGGATAATGATATCTTACTATCTGGAATAACCATGGCCATTTAGAAATCTTTATAGTGGCAAACCAATTTAAAAAAAGTTTTATTTTGTGTGTGTAGCTTAACTCATTGCATATCATAAGCCCAACGTAGTACACGTGGTAAATAATTCTAATATCTAAGCTAATATCTGGCGCCCAACGTTGGGCATATGGTGAACATGAACATTGTAAGTATATATCATGTATGAGTGTACTTGTTCGGGGTAATTATACAGATATGTATAGGTTTCGACGGCAACTCTAGAGCGTGTATATTTATTACATGTTAATAATTTAGGGGATAGTTTTGAAATTAAATGGCAAATACATTTCTGTGTGCCTCATATCAGTAGGTAGTACACAGTATTTTTATCATCCAAAATTTTGAAATAATATTCTGTCTCATGCCCCACGCATATAGAAGATGTCGATATTTTAAAACCAATTTGACAACAGTTCAATATGTAACCATTTTTGGTACTGTTATACATTTGTTTGGAACCATTGTTGTTACACCATTATTTTCTTTACAAATTTTTTTCCATTATTTGTTATGTTTAGTTACTACGTGAATACTATAATACTGGATTAATAGTTCAATTTAGTACATTAGAACTCCATACATGTTTAATATATCGTCTTGTATTTGGGAAACTCAATATGTCTGAAGAATAAAAAATATTTTCGATTTGCATTTTAGGCCTATGATTAATGTTTATATTGTCAACTTGAAACAAAATAAAAGCTACTACTTATTTAAAATTCATCCTTCTTACACATGAAAAATAAATATTCACTTAAATCTGGCTCCCAACGTGGGGGCCCAGTAATAAAACATTTAAATAATGTAAAATTTTATACATGTCTACTATTATTGATGTATGGTGATATTATTATGAGATGGACATGTAGTAATCGAGTGTGCCCCCTTTGTCAATGAGCCCTTCAAAACACATGAATCTATGAACATCAATATTCCGCCTATACAAGATGACGAAGATGTCGTTATTTTAAAAGCCATTTGACAACACTTCAATGTGTAACCATTTTTGGTATTGTTATACATTTGTTTGGTTGTTGTTGCACCATTATTTTGTTCTCGAATTCTTTTCCATCATTTGTTCTGTTTAGTTACTACGTAAATCCTATGCTGGATAAATAGTTCAATTTAGTAGTAACATTATAGAACTCCATACATTTTTAATATATTGTCTTGCATTTGGGAAACTGCCTGTTTATAGAACAAAATAATTCTTTTCTCGGTTTATATCTTACACTTTTCAAGATATACACATTTTTTATGCTATCCCTGATGTAGTAAAGGAAGCTCATGGTCTGAAGTTTTTTAAAAGGGATATTTTTGACTACTTAAAACATACAAGTTAAGTTCATTAGCAAGTAAGTTAATTTTAAGTAATACAATGTATTACTAATTGTATTTATTAGCAAATACTAAATAAATAAATATAAATAAAAAAATATTTTAGACCCATTATTAATTTTTATATTCCCAACTTGAAATACAATAAAAGCTATTGTTTATTTAAAATAAGACCTTATTACTAGAAATATTGTAAAAACAAGCTTTTATTGAAAAGCTCTAAAAAGAAGATTATAAATTTTAAATTAATTTAAACCCATCAATTTATTGCGTTATATAATTTATATCATATAAAAGCTGGTATCGAGATTTACCTATATTATAAAAAATATATTATTTATTTTTTAGAATTACTTATGTCAATATCAAGTAACATATTGTATTCCTGTTTATCTGTCTACACAGTTAAATCTCGCGAGAAGCTTTTATATCATATAAATTGTGTAACGTAATAAATTGATGGGTTTAAATTAATTTAAAGTTCATTATTATCTTCTTTTAAGAGCTTTTCAATAAAAGCTTGTTTTTGAAAATGTTTTTTACTATTAAGTTTGTTCATTTCATTTAATGAGTTATTGTTGCATGGTCCTTCGCCTGTTAATTTAGTATATACATTCTAGTTCTTCCATAAGTAGACCTAGATTTGACTTTACTTAACTCTATTTCAGCTTGAAGCTTTTACTTGTGCCTAACGAAACACAGTTTCGGGTTTGATTTTGGAGCTTCCCTTCTCTTCGACAGATTGCAAATCAATGCTATTGCCCACCATCTCGACAAATTACACAAGTCGTGGTATGAAGCCAGCCAAGGCGTACTTTTAAAATTCAGTTGCAAAATTTGACCGGAACAATTCGACCCCTAAATCGCAATCGGCGACTCCAAGAACCCCGAGATAACAACATTTCAGACGAATTGGAGCAACGAAGTCTTTGATCTCCATCTTGGAACCGCCATCTTGAAGTTTTTTTATCGCCAGTAGTTGACTCTTGTCGGCTCCTCCAATATTTGTTCGAACACCACCAAACTATCGCTAATCGTTGCCGAGTTAAAACTCTTTAAAATTGGTATAGCAGCCATCTTGTCTTCCGCCATTTCGATTTTTTTCCCCATGAACCCATCCATTTTATATCCATTTTATGAAGGTGCATAAAAAAACATGGTCCACCATCTTTGGGAGTCCACCATATTAGATTTAGAGTGACGTCATTTTATTTTCGTATCCTTCTCAGCAAACCCTTTCATTTGATACCCATATCAGTGCATAAAAAGTGCATATAAATGCATAAAAAATAACTAGTCCGCCATTTTGACCGGTCCGCTATATTGGATTTAGAATGACGTTACTTAGCTACATGCATTGTCATCCAAACGTGTATTCAAAATTTCAGCTGAATCGGTTGAGGATAACTGCTTTAAAATTCAGTTGCAGGATTTGACCCGAACAAACGTACATAGTTGCATACAGCAAGTTAAATAAAAGCTTGTAAAATAAATATTGGCGTACATCTGGCGCCCAGCGTGGGGGTCCAACAATGAAACAATTAAAAATAGTCTCTAATTTTATGGGTGACTACTCTTTGATGTATGATGATATTATAGATACCGATGTAAGTCCAGAAAACTGTATGGAAACGTTATTATATTTATTGTTTTTTTAAAATTATGTTTCAATATTTTCTGTTTAGGTACTTATGACATGATATTTGGACTTCTTTTATAATTATATAATTTATTTCCATAATTATGTGTAGCGGTTTTATATATGCAGATTTTATTACGAATTATATGCATTTATGTTTTCCGACTATGCTACTCTCGTCATTGTTGCATAGTCTTTAATAAGTAGGCAATTGCAATTAACTACAGCTTAAGTTAAGTCTGCCGATTCAAATGCCTATTGTGTGAAACCATAAAATAACCTGACATTGTTCATCTTCAACGTGCAGCTGCCTTTTTTATAATCTACCTGCCTCGTATTCTCTTCCTACCTACCTGTGAGGAGCCTAAGAGATGAACCTTGTGATCTACCGTGGTGTTTTCTATTTCAACTAAATAATCGGGGGCATCTGTCTCTATCATCTACACTTCTTCTCACTGTTCCACCAGCGCCGACTGCTAGAGAGAGAAACCTAACCAAACAGTATCGAACGGGATTTTGTAGTGTGTAGTGGTGCAACGCGCCATATTGATACGGACTTCTACCTGTTTCGGGGGTGTTAAAGTTTTATATTATGATCATAGGAGTATTGTAGCAGTGAAGTGGATAAATAAATAGTGATACAAGAGGCTGTTGAGTGATATGTGACGTAACATGTGTGTTGGTGAACCTGTTATTCCTTTTGTTTGAATATATACTTTACGGATACCTACAATTTACTACCTGTACATGCCACTCCACTCAGGTAAGAGCGGAAGTTCTTGAATGTTTAATAACCATTCGTAGTAACGATAACAATGTAATAAAACCCATGGTCCATTATGTTTATTATTTAAATTTAAGTAGGTATAGCAAATTTCATAATTTCTGAAAGGTTGTAATATAACGACATGGGTTAAGTAATTAAGGTATCGAAAACACCAAACATGAGGATACAGTTAGATTTGTATTTTATGTTTTGTATTGTATATTATTTACTCCAACTTAAATCTAGGTGCGTCTAGGCAAGTATAAATCTGTATATTTAAAAAAATTGGGCTATTGGGCACATATTTTGATATCGTTGAATGTGGGCTGGACTGTGGAGAACTATATACGTATAGGTGTGATCACCTATATGAAAAAAAAAATTATATCATATATTATGTTAGAAACTCTCTTATGGTGCGATATATACTAATACTTGGATGCCATTATTTTAGTTGTTTATAAACCTTAAATTTTCCAAGCCTGACTTTCCACTTAAACCGTTGAATCGTTGGTTGAATGAAGTCTTAAACCTTTTGAGATTCTTTTTGCAATAAACGTTACTTTTGACGGATAAAGTTACTAACATGTAAACGATAAAGGTAAAAAATATCTTGCAGAATTTGTTCGGTAATTGATTTTTTGTAATTCATAAAATTACAATATCCACTTGTCAGATGTCACCATCCTTCTAAAATTCAGAGTTAGATGCGTTACATATTATAACGTAATTCTCCACCAGTCGAATTAGGTAATTAAGGGATATGTCGTCGTGTGAATTCGGTCTTTAAACAAAGGGCAGATGATAAATGTTGGCAATTCATATATTATAATACATTACATAAGATAACAGATGCATCCCTGATGGGTACGATACTATTGAGATAGAGACTTGGTGGGCCGAAAAATCGAAAGCGTCAGCGACTTTACATTGTGCTAACGCGATACGAAAACTAAAATTACCTATGGCTGGTAGATTGGATTGACCATCAGCCTTCAATCAACGCCATCAGCAAGGTATACTGAGATAGCTGGTATACCATTTTTTTTTGTTTTGACGCGGCGGATTTTCTTATACCTATATTTTAATGGCTTTGTTTGCATATTCATCACGATCTCTTCATTTTCAAATCGAATGACACCTACACCAATATCACACACAACTCCATGTCTTCTTAAGAATTTCAGGCCAAGGATAACTTAGTCCGTTATGTCTTCTATTCTACGCTAAAGTGTTTGCGTTTGATATACAAACTAGAGCATAAAATTGTGCGGCATTTTACAAAGAAAACCCGTACCAATTACTACAGAAGCGGTAAATCACATCACTATGCAATACAAAAGAATATTTAGTGTAAAATTGTATACCGCCACAATTTCTTGGGAATAGAACTAGGATCCCCAGTCCGCGGCTTACTATATAGGTCGCTATCCCGCTTCAACTCATATAAATCCCATTTCCCTTCTCGCTCACTTAAAAGACACCTGCATGAACAAGCCGGCGATTTACTGGCTTAACTGCTCAGTGGCGTATCATCAAGTAACTTCAAGTGATGTCTTATTATGTCATATTCATATATGTGCAAAACTTTAATCCAAAAAATTATTTAGTTTTCAATGCATTTAAAATATATAAATTTTGCATGCTGCGTGTACAACTTAGTGCTCAATTTAGCCAATAACAATTTAAAATAAAAGAAAAAATAAATTGCTATTGCCCAGCAAGGCCCACGGGGGGGGGGGGGGGGGGGTAAGAGGGCCCCTTGTCAGGATAGAACGTGGTTAGGTTACTTATTATTCGTATAGGTAAGACTGTTAGTAAAACTTATAACAAATTAACGCACCAATTTTTGGGATATGTTATTATTTGCACATATAGTTACACTCACATTGGTATTTTTCACTGTCACTTATTAGTAGCACACTTCACAAAAACTCACATCAGAAATTATCACTATTTACTATCTGAAAATAAGACACTTTCACTACTGTCTTCATTTACATTTATTATGACTGGTTTAACGGGAGTATCCGGAGTATCCATCATAATATCGAGATCCCACATTCTTGATTCCACCTTCTTCATATGGTATATACATTTTATCCAGTTGGCCGCATTTACTTCTTTGATTGCCCCATTGAGAAGTTTTTTCAGCAACTTTCCCTTTTATTTACGCCCAAATAAGCTCAATTGAGTTCAGTTCGCAGTGATATGGAGGCAATCGAATTACCTTCATTCCTCTTGCTTTGGCCATTTCATCCACTACATACTTCTTGAAAGCTGGAAAATTTTGCCTTGCCAGTGTCAACAATTCAGCTTTAAGTAGCGAATCATCCTGTTCAAGTTTTCTTTCTTCCAGACAGTCTGTGATTTGCCCTTTCCGCCGTGCAGTTGTGGGAGCTGTTCTGTTCTACGAGAATGATAAGAAGCATTATCCATCACTCCCAATATGCACTAATATTAAATGACGTCCTTTTCCAGTGGGTATCAACAAGTTAACTGTTTATTCTACAAAAATCAGTACAATGTGAATTTTTCATATTATTAACACTAACGGTATCAGCATCTTAAACTTCATCAGTAAATATGGGTCATAGAAAAAGGGAAGTACCTACTTGTTGTATTTCATTTAGATGAGTTGTCGTCTTGTGGTATTACCGAAATTGTTAAAAAGTACATACTAAAATTATTATCAGGAATGAGGTTAATTATAGGGGTTGATTTAGATACTGAACCACCTAATTGTGGGCTTATTGTTTTTTTGCAACTGTTTTTCCAAGATCCAACCTTATTTTTATAATGGGAAATATTTATATTTAATTCCAGTGATGAAAGCTAAAAACTTCATCTGGTAGATTATAGTGAGAATATTACCAATACGCGTATTACGAAATTTATCAGAAGATACAAGGTTGAATACCTACAAGATATAAAATTGGTCAGCAGAATTCATCTGTACAACAAATAATGTTGAACAGCAAAAGCGAGATCAGAATCGTTGGTAGATATAATGATTCGTGGATTGTTCTGATGAATTGCGGTAGTAAATAATCTAGAGTGGATCTATGATGTGATTGTAACCTAACTTTAATCAAGTTTATATTACAAATTCAGTGAACCAGGAATTAACCAAATACCCAATTAAATAATATTGAGTTAGTTAAAATCACAAAACAGCAACGTTGGAATAAGAAACGAAAAATTTGCCTATGACCGATCTCAAAATTATTTCATCTACAATAATCAGAGTTTTGCCATTTTTGCAACAACCGCGTCTTTAATTTTATACACGTAATGCATTATTTATATATTAGAATAACTCGTGTGTATATAGAAAATATAGACGCCTTTCGACCAAAAGATGAAATTGACTTTATTACATTGTTCTGATTTAATAATGAAGATGAAATATTAATATGTCTCCTATAAGTATTTTTTCTGTTCTCCATTTTTTACAAATACTGACCTGCCACCATGTTGACAGAAAACAGATTACATACAGACTTCAGGTCGTTTTAGAGTACCTATTTATTATAAATTTATAGTAAACAAATATGAAAAGGTGGACCAAATGATGGGTAATTCGAAGAAATATTATGACAGCATCAAGTAGGTTATAGCTGTAGAAGATGAATCCAAAAACCAACTAAGAATGCCAGAATATCAATTTAAACAGCCGCTGGTTAAAGTAGCACCGTTTATCAGTCAGTAAAATGAAAAACTATGAGGCGATTTTGTATGTATATTTTTATAGTCCAACAGAGTTTTAGACGAGGACAAAAATCACTAGGAAAAAAATCAACATAATTAATAATAAACAACCAACGGAACTAGGTCAGGAAAATAACTGAACTTATGACACTCACTTTTCCGGACATCTAGCAAATAGGATCACTTCTACCGCCCATTCAAGGACTCCTTCAATCAACGCTTCTACTTAACGTTCAGATTAATATTTATTAATAATTCTACTATGTGTGTCCTCAACTAAAATCATAACATGGAGATATATCACGATCTCCATTTTTGCTTAAAAGCACGATCGGGCTGACTCCCAGATCACCTGCCCACCGATCCGCCGTTTTTCGCCATTTGACTATGCCAACATTGGAGAATATGATATCCTACAACAGAGTGCCAGAAGTGACAGCTTTGCATATTTGGAGTGGAGGTTTATGTCTATAGAATTAATAATCTTTAACAATTAATATTTAATTATATTGAAATTAGAAGTCGTTGAAAAATCTAAACAAGATAGCTACTTAAAAAACCGGTCGCGGTTTAACGACAGAAATGCGCAAGTTCCTCGTCGCGACATTGTTTACCACATTCTTTTTTATGGTATAATTTGCATGGTTGATATCAAATCGAGTAGGTATAGAATTACCTATTTCGAGAATTATACAAATCTGAATCGATCCATCGACAATAAATTATTATACTGTAACGAATTATGCTTATTTTAATATCTGTCAGATGCCGGTAGAGCTCAATGATCTAGTAGAATGAGATTTGCAGGAGAAAATTCCATTCTTTAAAATAGTCGAGTATGAATAACAAAGTCTAACTGCAATTGCGTAAACAAAAGGTGCTGGGTAACCCGCCTACGTATCAATGCCTGAAGTAGGTTATATCCTCGGTTATGTCTCTAGAAATTCTTATTGGGAGATAATGCCTTTTCTATTTGTCACATGCATCATGCATCAGGTATTAACCACAATATTTATATTTCTATTAGGTACATGACTGAAGCTATGGAATGCGACACTGGAGGTGATAATTAATTAACAGTTAACTAATATTTTCAAAGTTCATTTGCGTTTTATTTGTTAATAGGCAAAGATTTCGTTTACTTTATAAGAACAAAGGTAGAATTGAGAATTATGTAGAGTAGATGATTGGCGTAATAAGTTATGGTATAGAATTTTATTGTAGGCAATCCCAGATAGCACAATTATGCTCGTACCCTTAATAAACATTTGGAAGATTAAATTATTCCTAGAATAATCTGGAAATGCATTGGTTATTACTGGAATATTCCTAGAATTAGAAAAGTACATATTCTGCAATATTCTAGGATAATTAAAGAATATTAAGAGGATATTTAAAACAATGTTCCTGGAATAATCCCAGATATGCAATAGCAATTCTTGAATAACCAAATAATAATATTAGGTACTTCATAAATCTCTATAACAAAACTTACAAGTTGTTTTGGTGATATGATTGAATAGTTGGTATAAATGGTATACTTTATTTTTATTTAATGACTGCATAATTTAAAGTGTATTGTATTGTATAATAATAATTTAAAAAGCGTCAATTCATTTTGACTCAACTTGTCATTAAGAGTTTAGAGTACCAGTTAACTCATTTAATAGTCATTTTGGTTCTGTCCATCTCTACTTCAACGGTGTGATTCTGTTAGAATATCTGTGCTACTATCCTACTATCCTTGTGTGCGTATTCGCTTGATATGGACAATTGAATATTGAAATCATTTTACTGGAGTAAATTTACAGCAGCAACTTATTAAAATGCGCCCTCTGTTATGTGTGCATTGCATTACATGCAGCATGCAAAGAGGAATATTCCATAATTATTAAGTAAATTAATATTACATTACAACAAATATTACATGAATATTTACAGGAAATATTCCATGTATATGATAACTTATAGGAATATTTTAAAAGAAATATTTCTTTTAGAAGATTGACAGATTATGCCAATAATGTTATGTGCTATCTCGGATATTATGGAAGATATAGGTAGATATAATAATAATAATAATAGATTTTATTTGCCCAACAGATTATAAAATCCAATAACAAATCAAAACAATAATGTAATATCAAATTGTGTTATGTGCATACTTAGTTAAATATTAATTAATATAGAGAACCTTGATATAGAGAACCTTGACTATCCAATACCTGCACTCCAAAGGACACTCGTCTTTCGAATCTTTCCTCCTAATCTTAGACAACAAGCAATATTTGCAACGGTAATTTGTTACTACCACTACCAAGAGAGCGGATATACAGGATAAGGGAGTAAGACAAAGATTGGCATACGGCAAATCTATTCCCTTATAAGATGCCGAGTGCATAACGTGTTTTGTGTGCCCAATAAGCATTTTCGTGTCTAGTTATCATATTCCCCTTCAATGAAGAGAATGAGGGAGCCAGAAGGACATACCCATCTCGTATTAAAATCGATACCACTACAATCGGACTTAAGGAGGTCCCGGTACACTCGGTTAGCCAAAAAGTGAAGGGGGATCTGCGCATGGAATGAATGCGACCAGATAAATAACGAATGTATTCCCAGTTATGTAACGTTTCACTAGGTATGCCGGCTGCGAGCTTACTATTGCAACAAAATTCCCTAATCTATACCTACGACTCCTACGAGTTAATCAACGGTACGAGTAAACGAGAGCAATCTAATTATTGAAAATATTATTCAAAATAATCAAAAATAAGGGCAGATTTTCATTTACTATTAAATATTTAAATATAATCAAAAATTAACGTCAACATATATATCAATAAATAAAAACAGATTATGTTACATACCTTACATTATTTAAGGTAACATAATACCTTTGTAAATAATTAATAATACTGGCGTGGGCGATATACCCCAGCCAAAATAAACATTTGAGTATGCAATAATTTGCACACAGCTGAAAATTGGTATAAGCCTTAAATACACTATTATAAATAATATATGAAAAATCCCCACCTATTCTACATCTGTTAAAAATATTATTCCAGGTCAAAGGTAAAAAATAACGCCCACCGAATATTGTATACTGTGACGTCACAGCTCGTTTCGGGCCGCGTCAATTTTATCGCTTTTTAGATCCTTCATGCTGATCGCGCGGAATTGGAAATCTTGTTTTTTTGTGAAGTACACATTTTATTACAACGTTACGTTATGTTTTTTAGTGTTATTTTTATATTTAAAATTTTAGTCATGTTCCCTATTGTCTACAAAAATTGTTCCTATAATTTTTTCCCTACAAGTCTCTGACTGATAATTTTCAAATGCTACCTCAATAGTAATGTCTTCTGCGCTTTCCTCTTCTTGCTGAATATCTATAAATTGGTCTAAAAAATACTAATTAGTTTTCTCCTCATTGATATCATAAGAATCCTCATCTGTTATACTTGATTGTTATCACTATCTGTTATACTTGAATATTGGAGCAAGACTGGTCTTGACAATTGGTACATACTGGTGAACAAAATAATCCTACTTTTTTACAGCTACAGTTTCTACTAAAAGCCTTTTTACTATTGCAGAAAATGGTGTAAAAAGTTTTTCTGGAGCAGGTGGGAGTAAAGTTTGAATTGGCTCCAAAGTATTATCCATTAATTTCCAACCCCAATCTTCTGGGTCCAGCACGATATAAATGTAGATGAGCATAAGCAAATGTTGCAGGAAGACAAAATAGTTGTATTATTTTATTGTTCTGTATATTTTTACAAAATTTAAATATCTACACTTGTCTATGGGGACTTGTGGAGAAGAGTCGATCTTTTTATATACTTCTGCGGCGCAATCAATTAAATCATTACGTTTTTCAAACAATTTGAATACTGTTGTTTTACCCCTTTTGAAAATTGCTGTCACAGTAACGCAGCCATTTATTGCTTGTAAAAATAAGATATGCGTATTTGGACTATTTTCAACTTTAGGAATCACCATATCTCAGGAATGGCGTCTCGAAGGAAAAAGGTATAAGAACACATTTTGTAGACAGTGGTATGATTGTAGGAATATGTCTGCAAAATATTTTTAAGGAATATAGTGAATAAATAAAATCAGAGCCGTCTAATATAAAATAAGATATACTTATCTGTTAATTAAACGACTAATTAAAACGACTGTAGCAATTTATTTTATATCCAGGTCAGGTAAGTGAATGTTTTGCGGTATAATATAAGCCGCGGCATAAGTTGTATAAGGATTTTTTCACGTTTTTTTTTGTATTATAATCATAAGAAGTCTACTACTACGTTTGGAAACAGTCCTTGAAATTATATTCCATTATATTATGAAGGGTTTAACAATATAAATATTATTATCAAGTAAATTTCAAATGAATACATTACCTATTAATATAAATAAAGTAAATAACAGAAAAATAATAATTGTTTTTATAATCTGAAAATCCATTTAGTGGGTTGTCAAAATATGATTTGCTGATTATAACCTTTTATTAAAGTACCTACGTTTAAATCGAATAATTATTTTTGTTTTATTTTATTATATATAGTCAATGGTTGTTGAATGCTGAATGCCATCTTAAATTATTTATTAAAATAGGCAAAGATAATACAAAATTTGTACTACATCCTCGACATAGATTTAACCTAGTTTTTCGACTAATTGTGAGATTCGTGTTTATTAGTAATTAAATTGGTAGGCGACATCAAATTATTGTCTTTCCGTTTATAATATGTACATGGAACTTAGGTAAATTTATGTGGAACAGAAGAAAAAATTATAATAAGCTGAAATGTCTATAATAGTTAGCTTATGTGTGTAAGAATACATATCAAAAAAGTTCCCATCCCTAAGGGTAAGCTTCATCCCTATCTAACCCTATTTAGAGACACCGCACTGGTTTTTTTACAATATCTTTTAAATGCTTTATCTTAGGGAAAACATAAATATATTAAAAGGTTTGTCACAAAATTCTCTATTAAAAAAGGTTCTCTGTTATGTATCGATATTTCTATTACTTTTTATGTTACTAAATCGTAAACTGTAGGGTTAAACAAAAATGAAAGTCTGATTGGGTATATTAAATACGGATTATATTGAATACGCTTCATCGAACATAACGCAAACGCAACCTGATAATATTTGACATACCCACTTAATAATAATAAATTAATAAATATAAATAATAGTATAAGTATAAGTAATTAATAAATATAAATAAATAAATAATAAATTATTACCCTTCAGAGTACATTCATATATTTAAGTAACGGCAACCCTCAGGTAGGTACCTATTCGTACGCTATGAAAATTAATTTAGGTAAAGTTAAGCAGAATGAGAGTTTAAGCGGTTGCCAAGGGCTCATAATGGTTATCTATAGGTACATACTAGTAATATCAAGAATCATTAAAATGGGACATTCCTCCCTTAACTACGCTTAAACTAATCTTATCTGTAAAGTGGCAGCAAGTCTTCCAGTAAGGTGGGTCTCTCCAGCAAATCTACGTATATAGTTGACAGATTTCAACTCGGTGGAAGTCCAATGACAGTTTGAGGTGGAGTTACCGATGAAGTTACCAGGTTACAAGGTGCCAAGGTTACAAGGTGAAGTGACCTACACTCGACGTGCGCAGCCCTGCAAGCGTCACATATAATAAGTTTGCGTTTTTTATAGGTTAAAAAAATGTAAGGTAAAATGTGAATATATCTACTTGTATCACTTACTGAGTCGATGGAAGTGGCTCGAAAGGTTGCCGAATGATGTGTCCCTCACAACAAATCACAACAACACACTACAGTGATTTTCTTATTAAATCCCACTCCACTATGGAAATAACGTATTTATTTGATAAGAAAACACTTTTTAACTCGAACTATAAGTAGCGTTACTACCCGTTGCACGAGCCAAAGGGAAAAGGAAAGAAAATGGCTTCGTAATCAGACGCTAATCATAGAAAACAGTAGGAACAAAATATCAGAGAATAAAGAATACGGACATAACGGCTAACTAGGTACACCAGGCAATAATGTTCTATGAAAAAGATGAAATTACTATAGTAAAAATATGTGCCGCAGAGAAAATCGTCATATACATGCCCTGAGATATAACCACAAATGTTAGAGGGCGTGCGTAGTCGCTTTTCATAACATATCAACTAATGAAAAGTGACCGTAACAAAATAAATAAAAATTATAAATTAGTGAGATTATTAAGTTTGAGTTTGAAGAATGATATTTATATTTTTAGTTTTAGTCCTTTGACAATTTATATTAGATCGGTATTGAGTTACTAGTTTCGGTTCCTAGGATATGTTCGACCTTTATTTTTTTTAAATTTATAGATAGGGTGTTCATCATAGTCTCATATCTACATATGTTTTAATATTAATAAATGTATATACAGCTACTTATTTCTTAATTCAGTTAGAATTAGCTTTTATTTTTTATAAACAGTCATGAATATGTTCTCATTTCTATTTATGTACCTTGTAAGCATAACCGATGTGTATTTTATTTGTTCCTACTGAAGTTTAAACTTATAGTTTGTAGCAGATATATATGAGAATGAAAAAATGCCGCATCGTCAAAGGGAAACCCGATGCCTTTGATGAGCGGCGCGAGCCGACTTTGAACTCGTCAAAGCGTAGCCGCATCCTTTGACGATGCGGCATGTTTTCATTCTCATATATTTCTCAAAATGCCCGTATTATTATCAGGTATTTTTCTACACTTTTCAGATCTGCCCCTAAGTTTCCCGTCGATTAACGTAAACACCCTTAATAATCTGCAAACGACCTACAGGACATGTTTTAAAAAAAATTTAATTCTCAATATTTTTCATAACATCTATTTTTGTCGTAGAACATCACATTTCCAAAATTTTATTGCAAAAACCAGCACGGTGTCATAAGGGTGAAAAGGGGATGAAGCTCACCAGTTAGAGATGGGAACTTTTTGATCCTGTATTCCTACCCCTATCAACTGTCAATTCAGAAAATACCAGCTTATTATAATTTGTTTCTTCTATTTTTGCTAATTTCTGTGTACTACTCGTATTAGTGGTGATATAATTACATTTCAGGTAGAAGAAAATGCACACACCGGAAGGAACCCTAGAGAGGGGTCAAGTTCTCCCTCCCTATTCCGCCCCTGTGCATACGCAACCCCCTGGAGACGAGGATGACGAAATTATTTTGCCGCACCTGATGTCCTTACCGAACAAGGATGAATGCGACAACTTTGCTAATGGGTAAGTGTAATATTCTCGAAATAATTCTGTTCTTAGAAACAACGAAACTTGTAATTTGATAATACGTTGGTTGTAAGGCTTCAATCTGGTTGTGTTTAGTTACTTGGCCATTCTATTTAAATTTATGTTCTTGATCTTGAAGCGCATATAAAATACGCTTTTATTCACTATTAAGTAAGGAACAAATTTTAGCACTTCTGTAGGTACACATATTATGTTGATGGACAAAAAATGATTCCTCATCTGCAGCTGCTTCGTAATATTTAATTGGTTTCAGGGTTAGGTAATTGAACGACCTATGAATCGAAATAACACAATTCAAAATGTATCTGTATTTGTTCACGAGTACATAAATGTGATATACAGGGTGTTTCTCAATTGACGCGAAAGATTTGGCATAATAAATAACTTAATTTGACAACAGCCTACTTGACTGTTTCACCGAATAATAACCCCTCAGTGAATTTATTTGAAAGGGGATGTTAACATTTTTATTTTTTATGAGCAAACTATTAATTTTGTCAAGAAAACTAGAGAGACAAAAAAGTTGCAAAAAAGTTGTGATGAGAAATATTTTATGCGTTAGTTTTTTTAACCCCTTTGTAACAATACCTCAGGGTCATAAAAACTGACACAAACTGTTATTTTATTAGAAAAAGTTGTCCGCCAAATTTCATTCTTCTAAATTAGTGAAAATAAATAAAAAATGATTTTTTTACCCCAACTTTAGAGGGCTGTAACTTGAAGAGGAGGGGGTTTTGGAAAAGAAATTATTGTTATCATTATTATTATATTAAAAATTAAGACCCCCTAATTTTTGCTAAACATTCAGCTTCGCAAGAACATTCGGAGTCCTGCAACGTCTATCATATTATATATACTCTTTCTCGCTCATGTCTTTCTTTGCCGAATACAAATTTAATCTCATAAACATAATTACATTTTAAATCAACTTTAAAACGTTTCAAAGATATTGATTCATTCATTAGATATTTTACTGTCATATTCAATCAGAAGGTAGGCATAAAAGTTATAAGCGGTACAACCAATAATTTTTTTATTGTATTATTCACACCATACACAATAGAAACCATTTATAGTAAAGTGGATTCAATCATGATAACAGAAATTTACAATTTTTGTGCTATTGCAATTGAAAACAAATTTAGACAAGAAACTTTATTCCCACTGGGAATATTAGGTATATACCTATCGTTATTTGGGTTTATATTTTAAGGTTATATAGGGGCATGGCTTCGTTTTCAGGGTTATTGAATAGGGAACATTCCCATTTTTTTTATTACATAAAAATGTTCTACCCTACAGAAAAATAAGATATGCAAAATATGACGTCTTAATTCCCAGTAATAAATTTGTTATAAATTATTAGTTTCGCGCCACATCCTACAATTTACAAACGACGAGAAGACCGATTCGGTCGACTACGGGAGATCCCAGCACTCGACCGCTTGTTTTCATAGTTCATTCGTTTTCATAGTGCATTCGGCGCAACGCTTACCGAATTTTATAGGCTGTAACGTCACAGCTCGTTTCGGGTCGCGTCAATTTTATCGCTGTTTAGATCCTTAATACTGATCGTGCGGAATTAGAAATCTTGTTTTTTTGCGAAGTACACGTTTTATTACAACGTTACGCTATATTTTTTTGTTTTGTCAAATTTTTGTAATGTTCCCTATTGTGCATATAGGAAACATAGGATTCTAATAATCGACTATATACTTTGTAATTATTAAACTATGTGCAGTAGTTGAGTAATGAACTAAATTAAAGAATCATTAGTAATTGAAGAATACCAAGTGTAAGATAATAATATGTTTAAATGGTTTAAAATTATATAGTACTTATCGATTTTTTTCATTCGTCGAGGTTCGTGAACAGCTTTGTTACAAGCACTTATTTACATTCAAAGACTGCTTTGGAGTCCAAGATATATTTTCCCACACTACGACAATTACCGACCGGACGTGCTATATAACTTCTCTGTTTTTTAATCACTTCAACGGAGTCGTTTCTGCAGGTGGAATATCTTGTTGCATTTAGTTTATTTTGGTTGAGTAGCAACTGATTGTTACTTTCGTACACTTACTCTGCCCACTTGAGCCTTAATGGCTGCCTACAGGAAGCCGATGCAATTTGACATCAGATAAATGTGTGGGTGGTACTTGACGGCGCGGCGCGGCGACGGCAATATCTCAAGTTGCTATTGAGCATTTATTGGACATAATAAAAAATATAATCTGTAATCAATCTGTAAATCTGTAAAAAGCACGCTTTAAAGGGACTATTAAGATTTTGTTTAATAATGACAAAAATTCAACTAACTCAATTTAATTAAATGCATTTTACTAAGTTTAAAATAAGAATAGAGTGATTGACAAAAAAATTATTTTATTGTAAAAAAGCTTAGGGTGCATGATTGTTATAAATATTTAATTAATATCATGCACCCCACGCGTTTTTACAGTAATTTTTTTTGTCAATCACTTTGTTCTGTAAACTCTAAAAAGCATTTAATTATATTGAAATATAGTGAAATTTTACTAATAATAGAAAGCTAATACAGAAGTGTGTTAAAGAAATCTGTTAAATATTAATTGTAAAGATGAATTTGGCAATACACAAGTTTAATACTGTGCATATATAGAAAATAAAAATTTCGATGCTGTATGAGCATTATTAAATCGCGGTGTCGACATTAATTTAAATAATTTAAATGTTACATTTTTTTTAAATTTTTGAAATTAAATCCATTTAAAAATTTTTGAATTTTAAATTTTTTCTAAAATTTTTAAATCTAATTTTTTTCGAAATTTTTCAAATCAAATTATTTTATTCTCATCGGTTCTTCATAAGTGTGCAAAGTTTCCTTCAATATGACGTTTTGAAGTGGGTGAAAATCTCGTTCAAAGATTCAGTTACAACATACATAGGTAAATACAGGTGAAGCTAATAAAACCGTGTTAAAAGTAGTGACGATGTTGCATAAGGGCATTTCTCTCATGTTGGACATGGAGAGTGGGAGAGTGTTGGCCACTCTCCCAAAATGTGATTGACGATTTTGGGAGAGTTCTTGTTCATATCCTCTACAGGTGGGTGTGTTACTTTGCTTCATTTGTGGAGATGTTTCCTTAGCCGAGCGCCTTCAGTTAGGATTCCTATTGCAAAGTTTCTTTCGATTTAAGTAGATAATTCTTCGCTGGGATATCTCAAGAGACTGTTAGCCAGCCGACAGCTACTTGTTTCACCCATAACTTCCTAAATTTCTCATTGGATGTGCACTGGAAGGACCAATCCCAAAAATCAAGCTAGCAATTTATCAGCTTCTTTATTGCGATTGCACTGTGAGTGTCCTTTAATCCAACATAGGGATATCTTATTCATCTGGAAGGCTCTCACAAACGCTTGGTGACAGTCCCATATTGACTCTTTAGTCATTTTATAATCTTTCAGGGCCATTAGAGATGTCTACTATCTACTTTATTGTTTTGTCCTTACTTACATTGAAATCGCAGACATCTCGTATATATCGCAGCCTGCGCCGTCTTTTAGCTATCATCCGCGGTCTCATCTTGACCATTAGTTTGTATGGCGTAAGGTGTATCAAAGGCAAGCTGAGGCGGAATACAATCTGCAAGAGGGGTACTTTGATAGCCCTTGTCCACATGCGTCATCTGATATTCGTTTTTTTGACTAAACGCTTGGTATACAACTAAACGCAAGCAACACCTTGCGCTTAGTTGTATACCAACAGATTTGAGGCGAGCCATGGTCTAGCCATGGTCAAGGCCACTTATTCTAGATATAAGTTTAGCAATGGAAGACATCTTCATTGCTCTTGCTGGGGTTGTTCGCTTAGCTCCGGTTTTGCTCAGACATGTAACCCTTTGTCCTGGCACAGCTTGGTCTTTCCTATTATTTATTGACCCTTGGGGCCACGAGACTCTCCGTAGGCCATCATTGGTCTTATGGTGGCAGTGTACCACCTTATGTTTCATTCCCTAAGATCTCCCTATGTTTCTGCGACACTGCTCATATGATATGTAAAGCCTTTTTTATTCTACTTTTAAGTTGAAGATTCCAATTTAGTTTAGCGGTGAGGGTTATACCCAGGTATTTCACATTCGCCGCTGTTAAGTTGAATGCTGTGTTTAAGTGAACGGGTGCTCTCATCGGCTCCAGTTTATTTCTTCTTGCGAAGAGAACCATTTCCGTCTCCCTGGGGTTGACGGATAGGACATGCTCCTCACACCAATATTAGATTATTCTTAAATAACATTATTCGGTAAACTATTTATTTGATAAACATGCATCTATTAAACTTACTAAACCACGAGCACCATACCTTATCACTTATCACAATCAAACAATCCTGATAATGATCTTAAATGAAACGCCTTTCGAAAACGTGTTCGGGTATTCTCTTATAGAGATACGTAAGGAGCTAAAGCATGTTGTCCCAAATATAGACCTTGCACAGAAATTGAATAGGTAATCTAGTCTTAGATATTTGAAAAGCTTGGATGATTTTAATGTACGTCATTAATTATTATTGGGTATATTTATTGATAATTAGATAGTCAATTTACTAAGGTTATACATATATTAAAACAATATAAAACTCAATTATATATGGCGCGCAACGTATGTATACGGTGGATAAAAAAAAGTGAATGATAATTTTCGCTAATAACTTCGTCATTTGTAGGTACATATGTATTTTAACTGTTTGGGCTCATTTGAAAGTTCAGTTGTTGCGCTGCTGCACAACAGCTTCTGTGGTGCATCAACGACGACCCTATTATACATGCATACATACATTACATACATACAGTATCAACCAGTGCCCTGGCACAAACGTGATGAAGGACCATCTATCCATTACCCCATGTCCTATGTCTGATTAAGGTCTACCTGTTTGAGTACATTTACACTCTTACACTCTATATGGCTGGCTTTATTACCAAAACTTAAATGTTTTTGTTGTTTATTTGTATGATTATATCTCCTGGTTGTTTCGCCGTTTTTTGCCTCTGATCATACTAATTCCATTATTTTTACCGCGTCGGTTTTTGTTGTTCTAATTAAATAAAAAAAGATAATTTAGTTATTGTTGTTCTAATTAAATAATTTAGTTTGTTTCTATCGATTTTATATTCTGTCCAAGTTTTGGTTTTTTCATAGATATTTTACTGGTGCGTTCTGTGATTTTTCTTTTGCTCAAATTTAGTATATGTTTCAGTGGTCTGAATGCAATTTTCAATTCCATATCACAAAATACCCCGTGATATGGATATGACGAGGCCCTTTGTAATCATTTTTTCTCTTAATTTAGTATTTATTTTAGTGGTTTTAGTGTAATTTTCAATTTCATCTAGCAAAATATTTACCATATTTATATGTACTCATTTGCTAATTATGTATACCTAAAGTAATGTAACACGATAATGTACATATTCAGCTGTAAACACAAAACGTTATAAATCGATATAACCAACAAAGTTTAAGCGAAATTGATTTTTTTTCTGAATCACTATATTTATCGTAGTATTTATGTTAAACTAGGTAATAAGAATATTTAAGTAGGTATATTATACCGGGATTTCATTTAATCCCGAAATCCACATGACATAATTACATTGAAAAACCTCAGACACGCCTGTGAATTTACCATGAAATCTATGAATTGACATTTCATAGGGACTTTTCAAGGGACATAGGGATTTAGTTATTTACATGGTAACTTCTTAAATACCAACTTATAGAAATTGATTCACTAGTAAACAGAAATAAACTGATCACGTGGGTTTCGGGATTAAATGTAAGCCTTGTATATAAATATTTTTAGTTAAACTACATCATTTGCAACACGTTCTTCTTTGGTACGATAAAATATGGTACAATTTGTTCTGCTATATTATTTACAAAATATTGCAAACTATTATTTTATAATATATTAACAAGACTAAGCAAATGTAATGTTGGTGACCTGAATTTCTCTTATGGTTGTTTTTTTCTATCGCGTTTGATTATAAATGTTACCTATATGACCGCGTATGTGCCGCTAAGTTGAATAAGTTGCTATTTTATTGAACCAGTTATTTTTATACTTTAGAATGAATTTTATAGTAAAAGTGCTTGGCACTGAAATATATCCATAAATGGGACATATGTGGGGGTTTCGCTGTTACAAGCTGGATTTGATATAACATTAGGGCCCTTATGTACTGATGTTTCAAAATCCCGAGGCCGTCAAAAATCGTCCTGTGTAGAAGGACACTAAAGTAATTATTTTTAGACAAATAATGCGTCTCCATTGTACGCCATGTTCGAAACGAAAACCCAAATCAAAATTTTATACTTTTAGCAAGATTCTAGTTTTAGTCTATCCTTTCTGAACGTAATGGTTTGGAATTTATTCAACCACACAAATTGCATCTCACTTTTCCTCATATATCTGTCATGGCTTTATTTGAAAAAAAAATAAAGTCATGAGAGACATCGTTGCCATTTTACAGATCTCTGATAAACGGCATATTCAGCATTTTTTACAAAGCATAGATATCTTGGAAATAAGCACTGAATAATCATTTGTCCGCACAGTTTGTTCAAGTCTGGGCTACCCGAAACACATCTACAAATTTTAGAATAGCTTCTTCATACCGAACAATCCAAATTGACTTATTTCGGTGATTGAAGACTTCAATCAACGCTTTTTTAAGCTTCTCAAACGTTTTAAAAAACGTCAACTTTTAATGTTTATAAAAATAACAATGATTTTTTAAAATCTTGGCTGCTATTGGGCGTAGAGGGTTAAATTTTTTAAAATACTTGTTTTTCAACCAACTTTTCAATGCGGCAATTACAAGTAATTATCATAGAAAATAAAAAAGTTTTTCTATTCGTTTATAAGCAGAAAACACCCACATTTTAAACTGACTTTTTATCAACAATTTTTTGCACAAATAGTTTATTTTTTCAACTTACCTTAGTTCAACCGTTTAATAATCCCTTTCACTCTGTTAAACTTACGGATGACGATTGTCCAAATTAACACCCTCTGAGATAAAGAAATACAATTATTCAGAAACGTGTTATACGACTCTGTCATTCACGACACTGTCATTCACGACACTCTGTCATTTACGACTATTATTACCAATAACACTAATACTGGGCTTTTTCGCCATTATCTTGATTATTTATTTTCAAATTAACGCATAAAAATTAAGTTCTTTCGAAAAGTCTCTTTAATACCTACAACTTTCATTAACACAACTTTTCTGTAAGACGTAATGGAGAAAACTCTACAGCCCAAAAAATGTATATTCCGACTTTGGTCGTTGTTTATAAAAATAGGGCCAATCTGGCTCTACGTCTGTACGTATTTATCGTTTACTAATCTTTCCATAACGTACAACCGTCAAATACCTACCTTATTTTTATAATGTCATCTATAAATTTCTTCATGGTAGTGAATGGCCATCTGTAATTCAAGTTTTGAGTAAATCTGCAATTAAGAATTAAGTTCGGTGTACGATACTTACTGTTAATAGTAACAGTATTTAAAATTCACTTTAGTAAGTATTAAAACGGCAAATTTTAGAAATTGTTACTTTGTGATAGGATTTGTTCCTTTCGAAAATGTCGTGTGGTCTTTTGGTCAAACTACGCAAATCTAGCAGACAAACTATAAACATTTTGCCTGAAGGTGATTTGGTAAAGGATGTAATTATTCTATATAAAACTTAATTGAATAACATAAAATGAAAGGTCGCGTGGAAAAAGTAGGTTTGCACCTAATGGCTAAACTATATCAGGGACGGTAACTATTTACGGACATACGCCGTGTGTTAGTTAGTTAATCAAATAAATCATACCTCTCAAACTGTGTAACAGCGGCACGTAGTAAGCCACGAGTGAAGTAGTAAGCTAAATTACAATTTAATCTTCTTGAGTTTTTAGGAATACATAGACTGTAGAGTAGACGCGTTATTCATTATACTGTACAATTCATTATCGGTCCAGAAAGGAAGCTTTTCTCGTGCGCGCGTGACGTTTCCCGTTTCAGGGGAAATCACGCAAACATGGGAAAAGCCTTTCTGGACGTGTAATGAACAATATTTTTTTAAATATTGTTTTGAAAACTACATTCAGCAATCAATTTGAGTTCGGAAAAGTTCGATTTTTCCTTCCTAGCGCGGGAAAAAATTTCCCACGCGCAAAAAAATCATCATAATTATTTAACTAGGTATTCATTTACTGCCAACAAATCATTTCTTATCATTATCAATTTTAACTATAACTTTTTTACAATTGTTTATGGAAAGCCTTGCATTTAGCATGTATTTGATGAAGTAGAGGCTGAGTTTGTTTTATACTGATCTCTCGCTCTGACCCAATCTTTTTGAGCTTACCTCAAGTTTATGTTGAACGGAATCCTTCTGCCACGTTCGTTGCTTTGCATCCACCATACATTTTAATAGTTGTGATGTCTGCTCTTGCATCAGCCAGTATCCCGCAATTCCCAGCATACCGCAAATCTAAAAATTTTCACCACTATAGAATTTATACCAACGCATTGTCTTGTACATTTTTCATTTTTATATCCTGAAAGAATCTTGAATGCTCAATTTGTGAGCGACGAAGAGAGGAGTATTTTTGAAACATTTCACCAAGATTGTGATGTTCCCAATATAAATAGTAAATTCTCTTCTCACGTTCGTCTTTGTGTTGGGAATCTCTATCAATATATATTCTCGCATGTCTTATATCTTCAAGCTGAAGAAATGTTAGTTCTTCTTGACAACATGCTCCACTGATACCAACAATCAACACTATCTAAAATAAGATACAATTTAAATATTTGCAGAGAAGTGTGAAAATTACACTTTAGCTTCGTCATTAAGTAGGTTTAATTATCTGCTTCATTCAAAAATTTCTCAACTCTTAAAACACTAGACTTCCTTGATTTATGTCCTACTGATTTATGTTCAAGGAAAGCAATTAAACTTCTTTCTTTGTCAATATTCTTCTTCACTGACAATGTTATTCTTATTATCGAGTCAATACTTTACAGCGTGGAACTCTGGATTCTGGATTTTTGTTCAAAATATGCTAGTAGAATTCAAGGCTAATCAAATACGCTGAACTTCATTTGAAGTGGACCAACGAAATGTACTGTCAAATTTAAGCTGCCGTAAATTTCGAACCCAGTGGCGTAGAACTATGATTTGTATAGATCAATCGTTCTAGGAAAATAATATAATATATGCTATGTACGTCTGCAGTTTGTTTATTTTAAGAGATACAGCGAATTTATTAGAACTATGTTTTTTCCGTAAATTTCAAATGCATACACAGGCTGTACTAATAGAACGAGAATGATGGGAGTTCTTTCCTTTTGTAGTCTAATTCATGGGCCTCATTTCCGTTTTTTTATTTGTGTTTTTAAATTCAGTATTTTAAGAGATATTGAGGTTTTCGTAAGGCAAGCCATTGATTTTGAGGTAAAAAAATCTTTTAAAATTTTGTTGAAAAAATGTATGAAATTTATTAATTTTTTAATGCTGCATGTGTCATATTAGGTTATACATTATATTATCACTCAAACAATCGATTAATTGCATCACATCAATAATCAATCAATACATAGTTCACTAGTCATAGCGACATCTTATACCAAACATTGTAAGTACAACAATGTTGTAAAAAACGTTAAAAATATTTTAATTGAGAAGAATGAAATATTTTTTCAAGTTTCTATGACATTTCTGAGATTTTCATTATATGTATATATTGGTTTTTCTCGATTTTTGGAAAAACGTTTAGGAAAAGCGGAAAATGTTATAAGAGATAATTTGTAGATAATTTAATTACGCACGTTTTTTTAAATTTGCATTTTCCGATATGATGCACGGCCTTCGAGATATTTTGAATTTTATACCAAAATTATCGAAAAAACGTATACATATATAAACGTATACGACAACCTTCCCATACCTACCAATTGTCCGCGTCTATGGTAACATGTTCTAGACGCCAAAACCTTAAAGTTTTTTCATAAATATCGCTGTATATAGACTTTTCTCAAAAAACATGATTTTTTCCTATTTCTACTGGCCTAGATACAATTTACGATAAAACAGGAAAATCATGTTTGAACTAATACTTTGTTTTGTGTTTTGTACTAATATGTTACGCCATGTACCGTAGTTACCGGATGACGTCAATGGTATGTCCATAATTAAACTATTATGTGGGTTATACAACATAAGTACAACCTTTGACTTCATTATGATAGTCGAAGATACAACTTAACACTTTAGTAGCAAACATTAACGATGCTTCTGTGCTGCAGATTAGTATTCTTTAGCTCCACTTGGTCATACGTAGGTGGGTTTGCGGATGCTGGAACATACCTACATGATAAATCGCTTTGTAGTCTAGTCAGCTATTGAAACTCTTAACCCTCCTTTGCACGGGTGGGTTGAATATTACGCGAGTGGACGAGTGGTGACGCGAGTGGTGATGCCTCTCAGGACCATAGCTGTTATAAAATATATAAACAGATTGTTATTTTTGATTTTAAAAATGTGTTTTTAGAGTAGACGTCTTGTCTTTTATTTAGATTTTGGAACAGATTTTGCTGAATAATTTTGATAAAAATAGTTATAATTCTATGATAATTATTCTGTCATTCTATGATAATTATTTCAAATTAATATATTACAAAATAAAAAAATAACAAAAATATTTCAATATTTTTATTATAAAGAAAGGTATAAAAAAACTTTATTGTTTTACTTTACATTTACTCCTACAGAATTTCCGGTGATTTCACAATGTGAATTTGGTCGGCTGAATTTTTCTCTTTTATCTTGGAGTATTACAAGAAGTTATTAAAATTACAAATAAATTACAAGATTTATTTGTTACAAGCCATTTTTGCGTCAGTTTGATCGCATCGTTCGGCTACCCTCTCGCATAGTCTTCCAGTACACAAGATTCTACCTGTTTTCTTGCCGGTGTAGATGATTTCTGCTCGGTGTCTCTCCAAGCAAGTTCACAGTAAAAAAACTTTTTATCTAGACCTTCTGGACCTTGAGCATGAGTTCTTTCAGATCGGCAGTTACTATTAATTTATCCGGCATGTTTTAATCTCTGGTAGTTTTAAAATCAATTTCTTCTAGAGATGCAAAAACCCGGCCAAGCCGAGTACCCAGCCAAAAATTAAATTCTTGGGTTAGTTATAAAAAATCTGCATAAGTGTAAATACCGTCCCGAACGAGGTATAATATAACACAATAATTATAATCAGATACAAACAATAGATAGGTACAATTATCCAAATTTAAAAAATGTGATTTATTTACACTATAATTTAATTTTCATTATTAATGCATGTGCAATATAGTGTAAAGTTATTTTTTTAATATTTACTTATCGATAGTATCAAAATAAATAATAATCTTCAACTATAGCTCGTCGTTTTTATTAAATTCCGGATACCAGGCCGAGTAATTTCTTACCCGGCCATAAGTACATGTCTAAGTAGCCGAGGCCGAGAAATTCTAAGTTGAGTGTAGCTGGTCTCAAAAAATGATACAATTTCGTAAATTAATGCCATAGATAGACTGTATATATAATAGCGATATCACCTCCTAATTAGTATGATAAGGGCATGGCCTTGGGAATGGGTCGTGGGCTTGGACCCACGTTGGGCGCCAATTTTGAAAAACTACTTTTTATCAAAAAAAAAACGTACATTCTCGTTACCCAGTTCATCTAGTTGTAGTACATCAGAGGGTAGGTCGTAATTTTTTGTTTTAACTGTGGAGGCTGTTAATTTATTCAAATTGTTAATTTTCTGCCAACAGCGGGTTTTATTGGACGTCAGGTAATTCTATTTCATATATCAACGTATGCAACAGTTTCAGTTTTTCATATTTCTGTTTTTGGTCTTGCACCAGTGCTTACTTATTAGGTATTTGGTTTGATGCCATAAATGTTTATTCTGTTCTTATAAATTTAATCAGGTATTGTTTCTGTTACTTAAGATATTATATTAATTAATATTTAATTTGTTGCAGTAACCCATTAATATCTAATACACTTCAGTGCGACAAACAAGTAGAAACTTGGCAAAACTAATAATAATTGGTCTGCATTACCGACAGTAAACTTTATAAAGCGGCAAGTGAAAGTAATCATGCCGTCGTTGTTTTAGAAATCCTTAACATTTCCAGTCAGTTTATATAATATATAATAAATAACTCAACAAATCTGATCTAAAATGTCATGATACACACAAAGATTATCACAAAGATTATCATCACACAAAGATTATCATCACTCCACGCTGGCGATTGAGTTTATTGTGTACACCCTATATACATTTAAACAATTTCGTTATTGACTATCGTTATCGAATAGTAGCTGTCTCTACCTTGTGACACCAGATAACGGAACACAGTTTGGTTTATTCTGTCGAGCGCTGTCGTGGAGTTCGGAGTGTCCATGCAAACGTAACAATATCTTTTTTTGTGATGAGGTTGTATAAGTCGAGAGTGGACTCAAAAGTGGTGGAAGTGAATCCTCCAACTAGTTGCAAGGATAAAGCGCCAATATTTCTTGTGGAAAATTATTTTAGAGATATCAGGTGAGCAGTTTCGTCATATCTATCAAAGATTGTACACATCTCAACTGTTTTGTTGTTGGTGAAACTTAACTATACTTATTATTTAGCACACTCAAGGCTCGAGTTCTATGTATTTTGACGCTAAGTAAGAGCAATTAGCCAAACTTTCAACCACTTTCGAAAAAACTCCATTGAGAAGTCGAATAGATCAAGGTCGTTGCTTCTTTGTGCACGTACGCAGGGTAGTCCGAGTCGTTTTTGCTATAGCAGAGTATGAAATTGACCGCGCAATCGTGAAAACAAAAAACAAGCGTTCTGACTAGAAATGACAGTGTATGTAGTGTACCTATGTGGTGGATTAGATAAATTCAACCCGTTTACTACGTAACCTATTTAGTACTGAGGAACACAATTAAATACTTATGATTTCTGTTGAATGTATAACATAATACGTCATAAATATTTTGCAAAAAGGTATACCGCGGCGGCTGCGGTTTGGGTAGTCGCTCAATTTTTTCGTGTTGTTTATTGGCACTGCGGATGCTGTAACAGGAGCGGAATAAAACTTATCTTGCATGCCTACTGTCCATGCAGTCTCGCGCTATACACTATACTGTACTATTATACATAACACCTATGTTTTAAATTTGCCGCGTGCCGATAAGGCAGATATTATTCCGCTTCTAGTTGTTAGTTTAGTCCTGCTCATCCTGCTGTAAAATTACTTATATATTATTTTGCCTGATAGCTGTCAGTAGCGCCAGTAAGAATTCAGAGCTCACCAGCAAAACATTGTTGGGGACAAGATTATTTTTTTGAAACGACGAAATGAGAGTTTTTACTGCTACTACTACCTTTTACACTGTTAATTTTGTCTTATACAATAGGTATGTTAAACAGTATATAACTTAAAATACTTCAAAAATATATTTGACATTCGCCTTCCATATCATACAGCAAAATTATGCAAATTATATAAAATATTTTTAACAAAAAAATAAAACCGACTGCAAAAATATTCTAAAAAACTGCACTAAAAAGTAAAATATAATTACGTTATTCATTCTTACTTAGAATACAATCACGTAGGTATACATCTCTAATTATTGTATTCGACTAGAAGTTTGACTTTAGGTTTATTTGTAATTGTGGTGTTGCTTTAGGCAGTTGTATTCAATTGTAAGTGAACGCGTGAGTTAACCTTGGCTGGCATCAACTCTAAAAATAGTGCAGTGCAAAATTTACTCTAAAATAAACTCCAAAAATAGTACCTCCAAAAATAGTGCAAAATTTAGTGCAGTTTTTAGAATATATTTTTTTGAAGTCGGTTTTGTTTTTTCTTAAAAATATTTGTAATACATTCTACAAGATTGTGCGCAATTTAAAGTTTAACATCTTCTAGATAAATGTATGCCTAATGCTTTTATATATCAATATGTTCAGGGAGAACAATTATAAATATAATAGAACAGGTAGTCGTTTTCTATGAATGTGAGTTGTCAGTGAAAACTAACGCAGAAAAGTCACTGTGACTGTGAGAATGGTAGGTGTTGGCAAATCAAGTATAAACTTTAATTAAATAAACCGTACATTATTTTGAAGAGCCTCAATAAAGGCGAAATAACTTGTACAACATTTAAATGATTAGTTTCCGTTATACGTCCAGATATATTCCACCTAAACGGCTGGACTGATTTTTACACTCTATCGGGACGAGATAACGAGATAATTTTCCGGCTGCTATTTCTTTATTTCTTAAGTGATCGAGCGAAACTTTTAAAAACACAGTTTTTTATCTACCATTCAAGTTTGTACGACTTCCGGTTTCCCCGGAAGTGACCCCAGCTTTTGGTTTTTAAATAGGACGCCCTATATATTTTTGCATTTTTGGAATCTAGAGGTCATTCTGCGTAGGTAAAACTGTATCATATTTCTTGCCTGTTTGCATATTTCTTGTCTTGACTGTAATAATTCGAAATGGTAATTTTTATAGTCACTTTTAATATTTATCTTGTGTGAAGTGACGGATCTATAATTATTGTTGTAATATTCATAAAAAATCAAAGAAGTGTACGTGTATGTATTCAATTTTTTGTTTCCGATTAGTGTTACAGAGAGGTCCGAAGTTGATAACCTTGCTTCTTTACACAACTGCTTATTCAGACCTATTTTGTTTTAAATAATTTAAACTAATAGTGGGTCCAAATTAAATATTCTTTAATTAACAAAGACAACGATATGTGTACGTTAATAAACAAATGCTATCAAATATTCACAACTTACTTCGCCATGAATCAAGTTCTCAGTGTTCACCTTTTTTACTCGGAAAACGTTTTCTTCGACACTTTACGTAATTCTGCAGGACTAATACTAGCAAATGTGTCGTGTATCCAATTCTGCAGTATATCAAGTGTTGGTGGTGGTTATGTGCACACTAGATTTTTTATGTGGCCCCACAAAAAAATCTGGCGGGGTAAGGTCCGGTGAACGAGGAGGCCGTCGAATCGATCCATTGGTCGCAATGCTAGTCCTCATGTCCAAAATTTCGATGCAAATAATTTGTTACCACATGTGCATTGTGGGGTGGGGCACAGGTCCGCGTCCTGCTGAAAACAAAGGCGTACCTTTCCGCCAGCGGTACCTATGCCTTCCAAAAATTGGATTCTCTAAACATTCAAAATACCACTGACCGTTCGGTCCAGTTCTTGGACGATTTCCATCGTGGATGCTGTTGAATGCAGATTCACGAATACTAAAACCTCGCCTCAATGGCAATAAACTTGCCATGTTGCACATGAGGCTCGTCAGGCATCATTCTAATTAAGAAAATTAGGTATTGCCTCGATGGATGGTAACGTCGATTAGGATATAAATCCATAAAATAATAAAATATCGACTTGCTCACTTCTTGAAACCATAACGATTGACGAATAAATCAAACTTAAAAGGTATCTTGATAATAATAATTGTCAATAATAAGACATACTACTTATTATTGTTTGTTATGTTTTAGTCTGCTATGGCATACTTGATACATTCTCACTATTTTCAGAAACTTATGGCAACATCAAAATAGGCAATTGCAAATAAAACCGTGGGTAAATATAGCGTTGTTAGACATCGTTAGATTCGTATTGGACTTATAGATTTAGCTGTCGTATTAAAGTGATACTTATACTTATACTAGATTGAACATTAAAATTGGCTGTAAAAAGATGATAAAATGGCGAAAAAATTCATAAAACTATTACACTCATATGCAGACTATCTAGAGATTATTTATCTTTAGATTCCAAAAACGTAAAAATATACAGAGTATCCCGTTTAGAAATGACAATTCCGTTGAAACCGGAAGTCGTACAACCTTGAAAAGTAGACGAAAAAATGTCGTATTCATAACATGCGATGCATGCGAAGTTTCATCTCGACCAGTTAACAAATAATAAAGAAATGGCAGTCGGAAAGTGATCTCGTTGACATCCTATACTATTTAAATATTTATCTAATCTTTCTTATTTGTAATCGAGTATATTTTATGTAAAAGTTAAAAATACTTATGTTTGCCCGTGCCTTTACAATGCTTTATTGACTTATATTTGTACTTATTAGAAAGTAAAATACTGAGATAAACATTTAGCACGCAAACAATAATTTTTAAGATCAACCCACAGATTTAACACAGAAAAAATATGCAAAAGTAACCGCTCTTGCACGGTAATTTTCATGGCGTACTTAATTAAGTAGGTATATAATCATTTTTAAATTTTCATATACAATAAAACTAGGGATCGGGATATATTTATGAATTATAATGTGCGAAAATTAATGATAATTTTCATGCATCAACAAAACCGCGCTATCAACAAACACGCGTTTAAGATTTTCAAGAAAGGAAATTTCTCTGAAAACATATTCTGGTCCCGTGTTATATTTGGCGAGAGAATCGCTCGAATTAATATTCAAAATAAACATTAAATTTGATATTAAATTTGACTTTTTTCTGCTCGTCAAGTGATTTTAACTCTTTTAACTCATTTATTGTATTGCACCAGCGATTTCTACGGCGACTGCAATGACATTGCAGAGACCGCGATGAGATTGCAGTGATTCTGAGAGATGGTGGCGATATTATGAAGTATTTCAGCGCCTGGGGATGAATTTGTACACGTATTGCAACAGTGAAACGCCCCTGGGTCTTGAATGACATAAAAAACGGCTAAATATTTCCACCTGTGACAAATATACACGCCATTTTCTCAAAATAGTAGCGAGTTATCATCTAATTATGTATTTGTGAAATTCATATTTTATCTGTGTTAAAATACCACTACATACAATACCATTGGCTAACTATATTACTATTATTGTATTGTTCGTAGATAATCATTATTCTATATATTCTTTTATAAGGGTAACTGATAATAGTGATATCTGACTTTGGAAGCACGTTGGACATTCTTGAAAAGCTACCCACTTAAATTTCGTAATGTGACGGAGGATTTTAATTAATGACAACTAAGCTTATCTTGCTATACAAATTTATCAGTAATGTACACCTTGTTTTTTATGTCATATATTTTTACCGCCACTATATCTACCTACGTGACGGTGCGACATACCTATATGTCGCACCGTGAGCGTATCATTATCATTAAACGTATCGATAGTACGATATTTGTTTTTCATATCGTACTGATATTTTAAATTAATATTTATCGTAGGATATATGTTTTTACTTTAAACCATTGTTTAAATAGACATTTCTCTGTTTTAAACCTTTCCCATAAATTTGTAACAATTGGCAATGATTCGTATGAAGATAATAATTCATATAACAATTTCTTATCGCAATTATTATTAATATACAATACAATATCTTTAACATGTTTGTTCCATTGTTCCATGTCTATTTTCGGTATATATTTTTCATCATACGATTGCATTCAAATCAATATATATTATAAAAAATTACAATCATTTATTTTATAGTTTACAAATTTTATATATAAACTAAATAGTTCTGCCTTTTCCGGAAAAATAGAATTGATTTTCTATGAGAGCGAACAGACGCTATGTATTAATACCATCTAGCTGTTCCTAGATCTAGAAGTATGGAACACGAACAGGATGGCGATTTCCCCTCGAAAATTTAAAATCCCACATATTTATTTTTCGAGAAAAGTTGATCTAAACACTTCGTTTCATATAATCACACATCTATGGCAATATATATGTCTGCTCACTTAGGGTAATTGTTCGTTTCATTATAAGGATGCCCACTTTGCGAAATAGCTCGGGAAAAACTATTCTAACGTACCGTAATTAAAGTACTTTTTTCGCGTTTTGACTGATATTTACTATTTTACTAAATAGAAATGACTAAAAATATCACTTTACTATATAGTAATGTCACTGTTTATAAACACAGACATAAAATTATTGTATTTAAATGTTAATTTAAACATTTTTATATACCGAAGTACAATTATTATTCATATTTGAAAAAATTAAACATTTATTCGATTCTAGATATTGTATGAAAAATGCTAAAATATGTATAAAACATATCTTACCCTCTCAAAAAAATACGCTAGCATCATACTTTCATCATTTCTGAGGGCGCTTTTTGTCTTCCTCCAAGTACAAAATATTTAATATATCTTCTATTTAGTACTTTTCCTTGGATTTTAAAGGAAGTAAGCTCGAAGATGCTTATAAAAATGTCTTCAGAACTATTTGCTAAATTGTTTTGGGTAGCAAAGCTCATTTTTACAAGCTTTTATTTAACGTACTATGTATGTTTGTTAATTATCCTCAACCGATTGAGCTGAAATTTTGCACCCACGTATAGTTTGGATGACAATGCATGGTTAGCTAAGTGGCTTCATTCGAAATCCAATATGGCGGACCGCCCAAGAAGGCGGCCTAGTTATTTTTTATGCACTTCTATAATATGGGTATCAAATAAAAGGTTTTACTCAAAGAAATACGCAAATAAAATTATGTCGCTCTAAATACAATATGGCGGACTTCAAAAGATGGCGAATTAATTATTTTTTATGCACTTCCATGATATGGATATCAAATGAAAGGGTTTGCTGAGTATAATACGAAAATAAAGTGATGTCACCCTAAATCGAATATGGCGGACACCCAAAGACGGCGGATTAGTTATTTTTTATTCTTTTCCGTGATATGGGTATCCAATGAAAGGGTTTGCTGAGAAGAATATGAAAAAAAAATGACGTCACTATAAATCCAATATGGCGGACACCCAAAGATGGACTATGTTTTTTCATGGGGTTGCATAATCACCCTGCACCAAGGCTACGTAAGCAATAAAACCTTAACAATGGACAGCCTAGCACGTAGACCACCTAAATACGAACTGGCAAAAGTATCTGCATATATAATATAGATGCCATAGCTATGCTAAATAGTAAATCCGCTCGCAATCAGGTTACTATGTGACGGAAATCCTACACATGGCCGAAAAAAAGTACTCGATTGATTTTCCCGTTGTAAATATAGTGCTCACCAGTGACTCATCAGTTATAATATATTTTTATTAGTGTCAATGTCGTCTTTTTTTATTTTTTTAAACTTGGATATTTATTTTCTTGGTCGCCCAGTGGACGCTTGATCCAAGTTTGCCGGTGACAACCTTTTTCTGCTTAGTTATAATAAAATAAATTTCGCTGAATTATTCTTTGTATTTTATTAAAAAAATCAATATGGCCCTACCAATGACTCGTTGTCAACATAATTTAATTGTTATAACTTATTGTTATAACTTATCTAAAAAACCCTATTTAGAACAAACGCTTTTTTGAAAAAATACTTAAGACTTGATAAAAAATCGATTTTATTTACCTACAATAGTAGGTATAGTCGTGAGCAAAAACATAGGACATAGGTATAACGTATTTTTGCTAAAACCTAGTTGTATACTACATCTAACTTTGTAATGTTTTCATATCTATGGTTATTTACTTATAATGACTAACACTAACACATAACGTAAAAAATAGTAAAAACAAACCTCGTGAGAAAAACAGTTTTAGTAAACTCGCATATAGCTATAAAAAGTTATATTCGTTTAGTAAAACTTTGCCTTTCTAAACTTGTTTAATATGCTATTATAATCGTCTGCATAATTACAAAGACAAATATCCAGATCTAAGTAATCTGCTTTACATAATTATTACATGTAAATTATTATCGTAATACAATCGCAGGCATTTTTATTTGCTGGACAACAATACAATATAGAATACAAGACGATCAACTGTTTGTTATATGTAAATTAACATAATAATTTAACAAAAAAAACATGTTGTACCTGATAGAAATCCTGCTTTTATTCTGAAGAACTTCAACTTAGTATTGTTATAATCCGTATTGAAGATAACGTTATATCACTAACGTGAGGTAACAAAAAGCAAATGAAAGCTATATCTCAAGGTGACAAATAAAAATGTTCTTGATCGTGACCTAAAATTAATCGGATATTTACACAAGATTCTGATTAGATAACTGATGGTATCCTATTGTATTTTATTATTTTCAAATTAACTACCCACTAAACAAAATGTCTTACAATATTCCGTATATGGTAAATCTACCTAAATAATCGCATATGGAAAAATGTATATGCGACCTACATTCCTGAACACTCCTCTCTACCAAGAACCGAGATATATTATTTATAAGAATGAAACTAATAATTTATATATTCGTATGTATATTCGTAGATAATTGTTTGTATTCATACATGAATGATTAGTTATTAATATCCATTTTATGATTGTTTTCAAAAGTATGTTGTGCAATATCAGACTTATCTGTTCTTCCATATTTTAGATGAGCTATATGCTCTTCAAACATAATTTTAATCGATCGTCTCGTGTGCCCAACATATTTTTTATTACAATTATTACAATTAATTTCGTAAATCCCCGACGTTTCATTTGGAACAATTTTTTCTTTCGTGTTTTTTATAATGCATCCAAAATTACATTAAAATTTTGAATTATTCCAAACTATTGGCCAACAGTGTAGTTAACGATACAAGTACATAATAAGTATATACAAGTCAATTATGGAACTTTTAACGAAACGTGTTTTTGCTAGAACGAGGTGGCGAGCTGAGTTCTGTGGCAATCAAGACAGTTCGCTAAATCCATATTGAAATGAAACGTACGTGTACTGTTCAATATTATTTTATCTACGTCAGTGGGTGAAAGTAATAAGATTCCATTTGTTATTATCTGAATGCATGAAAAAGTGTTGAGTGAAGTGTTTACTCAACGACGGTACTAAGTAAACTAGTGGTAAATTTTGAAATGTGAAACATTTGGCAGGGATATTTAATGTAATAAACATAGTAGGCCGTATATTTCGGTTGTTTTATATTAATAAATTCAGTACCTATTTCCGTAATCATTATACTTATATTTAATGTTTTATTGATTTTATTTAAAAAAATGTAGAAACAAAAGTTAGGTGAATATATAAAAAATAATAAACGTATAATTAAAAAAATATGTGCTCCTGATAGGATGTGAATTCGGAGCCTCTCGACTGTGAATCCAAAACGTTACCACTGCCCTACAAAGAGATTGAGGTTACCTCTATTGACTTCTGAATATTATATTGATTCGACATTTACCTTACATTACCTTACATTATATTGGGTTATTACCTCGGTTAGCACTATTTTAACTACAGGTCCTTCAGAAATTATTATAAGCCACGTGATCATAAAATACGGCCAACTTAATTTATGCATTTTCTTAAAATTATGCTTTTGTACAATATTTGCTGCTACTTGCTTCTCTTATTTACCTTTTATAATTTCAATAAATAACAGGCTCAATCACCCTGGATACCTACTGCATAAATTAGGTTGGCTACATTTTCTAGTCACCGTGGCTTATAATCATTTCTGCGCCCTTTTTACCCATTAATTGTATAACTGAAACGTATCAACTGTATAAATTAAGTTGAATGAAT
>CAXKVY010002377.1:0-26116 GCA_964058915.1 Tetropium fuscum
GACATATGCCCGACTGGTGCTTTTTGCGTTTTACTTTTCAGCCCCCCCCCCCAACCTACTGCTTTGTGAAAAAAATAGAAAAAATGCAGGTTTAAGCATTTTATAGATGCTCCTCTTATTTAATTATGTAGAATAAATCTTCTTTCATGTTCTCGAATATGATATACGTATTCCAGATAATATATGATGATAAATTCCAAATTTGCAACCATAGAAAAATAAACGAAAATATTGTACAAATTTGACGTATATAAAATGTATGTATGGTATGTATGGTTATGATCGACAAGACAATGAAACGGCAATGAAAAATTATGTATTCTACAGGTAATTTCAAGGGCTACGACACGATATATTTCAATATACCCAAACGCTTCACATTCAAAAGGCAAACTCCGTTAGTTTTTATCCTATAGAAATAGAAAAAAGAACAATAATTTTTGTTAAGAAAATGCCTATATTTTTGTACTGTTACATTTTTTACATATCATATTTTTAGAGTTGTTTTGAAAATAAAGTAATTTTTAAAGAAATTTGAAAAATACGTCATTCATTTTTATCATATTATATCTGTCTCTCTATCTATTTCCTGGATTATTTTGAGTAAAAACATTTACACCCCGAGAAGGAGCGGCATCCACCCTCAGGGTAAAAGCACATATCGGCGCTATGTCACTTTTGCTAATTGGGGCATCCCGTAACTACTCATGTCAATCGGTCAACGTTCATAGAATTCGGAATAGAAAACCTTAATGACGGGACTATAATTACTGATAGTGAATTAGAAGATTAATTAAACTAAAGTAAAGTAAGTAAAATAAAGAATAAGAGTAATAGCCGAAGAAATTTAATGAAGACATGATATTTATTACTTTTTTAATTCAGTAGTCATAACCGTTAAAATATGTAATTTGTTGAGACGGTTTGACATGGTTAATAAACAGTGGGCTACTCAAATTTTTGAGAAAAAAATGAGCGCTAAAACCCCAGACATTCCCACCAGAATGGATATTGACCGTGATCCCTTTACAAGTTACTTTATTATAATATTGCTCATATAACTCAAACGTATTTTTCGTTATTTTCGTATTTTTCGCCGGTGAAAATGTATTTTCCAAATTTCTTGAGAAAATACTTTATTTTCCAAATAACTCCAAAATAAAAAAAATATACGTTAAAAATGATCTAATACAAGATGTGTAGGTTTTTCTAAACCAATTTTTTTATTTTTTTCTATTGATGTTTTCCGTTACCTTTTGAATGTGATGGGTTTGGGCATATTGAAATATGTATATTGAATATATTATCTTGTAATTTTTGAAATTACCTGTAAAATGGTTATTGAATGGACATTCTAGCTTCAATATTAAGGGAGTTTTGGTAAAAAAGAACAGTCGCATTTTTTGGAACATAATAATGTTTCCATTCCACATAATTTTGGAGTTTTACAATTGATCATATGTGTGTATCGTGTATATACATATATAAATGTCAAATTTTTACAATATTTTTTTATTAATTTGGGTGATTTTTTTAGGGTTGAAAATTTGCAATTCATCGTAAATCATGTTTGACAATACGAAAGAAGCTTTATTCTACATAATTAAATAAGATATGAATCCATATAATGCTTAAACCTGCATTTCTTCAATTTTTTTCAAGAAGGGGTAGTTTTCGCCCCTTAAAAGCAAAAAGCACAAGTCGGGCATCTGTCATTTTCAAAGTTAAGGGTAAGAGCTTATTTTTGCTCTATCTCATCTATGAGCGTATTCTGCTCTATCTCATAAAATAAAGTGATAAAGTGAGGGGGAAGGTTAAACTTGCTTTTGTTAAAATAAGAATAACTCTGGTTTGGGTTAACGGTATTAAACATACTGATTATGAGGATTATTTAAAGATATCATAATTTTTGTTGTATGTCGTATTATAGTTTTGCAGTATAATTTTTAATTAGACTACGAGTATAGGCCCAGGCGGTAGCCTAACTTTATTTGTTCTCTTAATATCTCCCGTTGGAGAGAATATAGAATGTTTCAGTTTACGCTGACTTTTTGGAAATTTTGTGCTCAATTTAACTATGTAAAAAGAGATATAGCCTGTATTTAAAATTTCTATGCAAATGCCGAATAACTGTTACGATGTCAAACACCGCCCTATAGCTACAACGGCAAAATCTATGTTGACAAAATTTATATAGAATATTATTAAGGAATAAAATCTCTTTTAAACGAGCCTTAGTTTGTTTAATTCCGTTAACCCAAACCAGAGGTATCCTTATTTTAAGAAAAGCAAGTTTAATCTTCCCCCACCACTTTATTTTATGATACAGCAAAATAATTTATATCATATAATCAAAATATATCAAATAAATATCAAAAAAATATGTATATCAAAAAAATTTGCAAATTTCCCAGTGATTGCAATAGCAATATTTAAAATACCTCTTCACGTGCATATTTTCGAGAAAAATCCCCTTTTCTGATTTGCTATAATTTCCCCTGGCCGATTTACTTATTAGTATTTTTTTTTGCCAAAGTTATACGATAAGTAGTTTCTGAGATACAACCGGCGCGGCGTCCATTCCTAGTTGGCCACCCTGTACTTTTTGGGGCTGTACAGAAGATAAAAGTTATCGATGGGCTCCCGTTCTGAATATGGTACTTAGGTCCTTACTGACACGACGGAAAAGAGAAATCGCTTTTAACCTCTTGTGCATAATTCTTATGAATTTAGGTTCTAATGCGCCGGACTATATGTTCAATCATGTTTTGTGTTCGGATTAATAACTGTTATCAAAATAATAGATCTGCCACCAATTAAAATGTTTCATAACCTTATCACATTTTTTGTTATATTTTTTCATTTTTTTGTTACTTAATTACGTATTCTTATATGTGTACATGTAATAAGGTGTGTCCAGGACGACTAGTTAGTTTCCCAAGAATATTTTCAAATTGTTACGTTACGAGTGTGTTTCACAAGAACTATCTCAAGCCGCCGCACTCGAACTAAAATCATTTTTGCACACAGAGGCTCTCCTCTAATATATTTATATAACAACTTGATAATAGATCCATCATTATGTGAACGAATCTACTTATTTGATTACTAATTACGTTTTCGGGTGATTGTACATAAATTTATAGATAATAGTTTTGGAATAGTTTGCTGTCAATAAGTTGGTGACAGATCCTATCATTCTGAGAACAAATCTGAGTATTTGACAATCAAAACCATATTAAATTGGTGACTGATAAAACTACGCACCCTTTGCTAAACTCTTCTGCATTCATATTTTCATTGACAGATAGTTTGAATTCGATACAAATAATTGTGGATTTTTTAATCGCTGAGGGGCCAGTTTCTACAACTCTGTTTAAAAACTGTTTAAAATAATCTGCAGATCATATTCTTGGATTGACAACGGGAGGTGAAGCAGGATTAAGTCTATAATCAGCATATTGTATCTGTTGTATATGTCAGTACATCAATCTGTTAACTTAGATGAGTTTTATTTAGGTGGGGTGTAATGTAGATTGAAAATTGCCCTTCATAAAGAATGTCTTTCGAACTTTTTTAAAGAAGAAATTTTATGATTATTTCGCTTCCACATTACAAACAACACCATCAAATATTTCACTGTTTTTATTTAAAAATAGTATGTGAGTGCTGCTGAATAGCGCCATTCCCAGAAAGAGTTGGGGGACGAAGTTCACCCCGTTCCAGTTTTTTAAGGGAATTCGTTTAAAAATATGCATTAGGGTCGTCCTAAAATTAAGAAATCATTAACTTAATGGTAAGCATTAGCGCGTATTTTTTACCCACGAGAGAAAGACAAAATAAGAGTTAAAAATACGCTTCCCAAAATAATGCAGTAAGTGGAAATATGTTTTATTCTAGGTTAAGTACGGCCGGGAATTAACAACAATTTGAAATATCCTTAATATACGAGTATATCTAAGGCTTTTATGAAACTTTTCAAGGATTGATAAAGCACGGGCATAACAGAAGTTCGTTAATGAATAACACGAACAAACGCAAAGTTCCTGAAAACGCTGAAAGGCGAGATAAAGGAATAAAGACTGAACTCTGAAAATACAGTACAGGTCACATAATAACGTGCTGTTTTCTGGCTTCGCGTGGGGGCGAGAGGGGAATGGATTTGGCAGTTTCGGCTACTCTTTATTTCTAGACTTTTACAAGCCTTAGAATACGGTCTAATGATTGGAATTTGTACGCAAAAATTTCGAAGATGAAGATATATATGAAGTAGAATTTGAAGATTATCAATCAAACTTCTTTTATCACAATAGATCGTGTTAAAAAATATGAGGTTTTCTTGAGGAATTATACAGTGAAATCTGAACAGTTTGTTAATTACTCCAGTCGCCAGAGACTTAAAAAGGGGGTCCCTCAATCAATAGGTCTGGCAAGTCTTTTTATATATTACTCGAGATGATTAGAAGATAACAATTCCAAGTTTCCGTCCTCCCCACCCCTGAGTTTGTTTGGGGAGGGGGTAAATAACCATAAAAATCGAAATTCTTTCCAGCTTTTGGGCTATAACGCATGTGTTGTACATTTTAGCGGAAAACGCTTCTTGTAAAAGTGGTAGAAGACAAAATCAATTTTGATCTCATACTTTTTTTTGTGCAACCAACAGCGACAGAGCTATAGAGCACTGATAAAAGGGTAAAACTGAAAAATCGTTAACATCGGAATATGAGGCCATTTCAATCATGGGTGAGGATATTGACTTGCTCGTTCTGCTCATTGGACTACACATGAGACAAGCAACGTTTACCTTCGCAAACCTAGGAGGGGAAATTCGACAGATGTATTTTACTCCTCAACATCTTACAAATTCCACTCACCAGAAGACGTTCTCCTCCTCCACGCGATAAGTGGATGTAACACTGCATCCAACATCTTCGGGTGTGGCAAGAATAAATTTTGCATGCCCTTCCACAGGAACCCCATTTTAGTAGAGATCGCCCAGGAATTTATGTATCCAGATGCCAGTGTCACAGACATTTCAGAGGCAGGAGAACGGATTCTGGTGGCTGTATGGTGGGGTGCAAGATCAATCACTGCCCTGAGCTACTCCAAGTTCTTGAGCAGCTCAACAATGCTCTACCTGGCCAAGCTCCCACCCAAGTCAAATGCGGCACACTATCACTCGCCCAGAACTTACCACCAAGTCATGGCGTGGATGGGAAAGCCCAAAAACCCATTGGATTTTTTGCAAAAACCCATTGCAGACAACGAGGGATGCTCCTCGATCAGCCTTGCTGAAAACAATTTCGTGCAAGTGCGTCACTCCTCGGTATTGTTCATAAGATTATGGATTTGAAAGGTAAGCAAATTCTCTACAAGTTTTATTATGGGAACTTACGCTACAACCAAGTGTTCCATGGCTTTTTGTGCTTCAAAGTCACGATGTTGCCCTTTCTTCAGCGCTCCATAGCTCCGTCGCCATTGGTTGTACAAAAAACGGTACGAAATCAATATTGTATGGAATGTTATCGTCTACAACTTTTACTAGAAGCATATTGCGTTAAAAAGTACAATAAAGGAGTTAAAGCCCAAAAACTGGAAAAATATTTTTGATGATTATTTTCCCCTCCTCAAGCGAGCTGAAGGGTGTGGATGACGGAAAGTTGGAATTGTTACCTTCTAACCATCTTGAAAAACATATTAAAAAAAAACAGACTTGCCGGACCTATTGCGCGAGGGAATCCCCCTGAGGACTGGAGTAAATGTCAATATTTCTCTTTGATAATTATTCTGATTCTCTTTTAGCCACCACTCTCACATTTTACTCCTTCATCGCGAGAGCTGCATCTGCAGGGACACTGCTTAACTTTACCCGGTTCAATTCAAAAGCACTAAAAACATTAACGATTTCTTCAAAAATATCTTTTCCCTTTGTACTACCTTTCTTGACTCGAACCGCGAACAAATCTTATATTTTCAAATGTTTAATTTTCGATGTAATGTTTTTAATTTTTGTTATTGTCACAAATTGCATAGCTTTGCAAATTTGTGTTTTCTTTTAGAATAAAAATACTTATATGAATCCAAAAGACACATTTTATGAAAAAAATATTATGCATAAAAATGCAATACAAAGACATTTGGCTTTCATTTATTCCCGAAACTCACGTGACATAGTTACATTGAAAAATCTGTGAATTGACAGTTACATTTATGAATTGACGTTTCATATGGAGTTTTATTTAGTTATTTACATGGTAACTTTTTAAATGTCAACTTATAGAATGTGATTCACTAGAAATAAACTGATCACGTGGGTTTCGGGATTAAATGAAAGCCCGGTATTATTGTGTCATTAAATGTTTCCTGTAGGACAAAATGCAACTTTTGGTTCCACCCACATATAGCACCAAATCCATTAGATCTTTTTGATCTTTCTGAGGCCTATAATTTGACCAAAAGAAATTATCAATATCGATGCAAAATTATGTTTTTTAAGATTTGAAATTTGAAAAAAAAGTTTCTCTTTTTTATGTCCATTGTTTAACAAACATCTACTATCTAGCAAAATTAGACATGTTATGACTGGGACACACGTAAAAATTACACACAATAAATTTTCTGGGATATATAGTACGCCTGCTAGGATTTGCCCCAGTCTCCTCCACAGCTAACATAATAGCGCTGTTTTCTGATGGATAGATTTAGCGCCCGATTCATACAGCCGACGCTTTGAAAATTACCGAAGTAGCAGGATAAAGACAGGTCGTGTAATAAAGAAAATAAAGCACATAGAAATTATTGTGCATTCAACGACACACTGATAGGATTTTCTGGTCTTTCATTTGCTCCCGCAGCGAATCACGTTTATTAAACCCATTTACGGATTGTTCCCAGTATCCACGAGAAGGTTCACAGAAGAACTTTTAATTAATCATATTTTTTGTTATTTGTTCCATTTCTACTGGACACAATAAGTACCCAGGACTTTCTAAATTCACGTACGCTAAGATTCGCAGTTTTATATTTAACTTTCAACTGTAACATATTCTATGAAATTGATTTAGTAGTTTCATCGATTTTGATTGATGAAAGAAAGCTCTAATTTTTATTTAATTAATTACACCTCTAACAGGCAGAAGCGCTCAATTAATTACAGGATAGATGACACATGATAAATATTAAATATAAAAAGGATAGGAACTAGAAAAATAACCGAGCACATCACATATACAGAGAGAACATACCCGTTCAATTTACACAAACAGTCGTAGAGGAGAAGGCCCGAATATGGGCCCTTATTTATATTTTTGTGAATAAGTTTCCCAAATATATAATTTTTCAACCTAGGATTTTGGCTAAAGTCATGCAGAAACACATTTTATGACAATAATAACACATTTGAACTTTAAAAGAATAAATAAAAATAAGGCAGCGACAAAAATCGAACAAATACTCGTCTTTTTCGACCCCCGTGCATTGTTCATGTGCCCAAAGACTACACATAACGTATAGTATCCATAATTATAACAATAATAATAATAAAAATAAATATATGTTTTTGGCAATTATATGATTAAACATACGCAATTATAAATTAAACATACTCTATACTGTGAAATGCAACATATTGCCAGAATATTATCCATGTCGTTATCTTCATCTGCCGGAACAAATTTTTGCTCATCATCCTCTTCAGGTTCAGCAGTTTGTTTTCTTTTTTTTATTGGCTGCTTCTATTTTTCTGTTTCGAATTCTAGCTTACGTTTCCCCTTATCCGCAACCTTAAGTAAGTTTTCAACATATATTTCTAATTCAGTATTATATGGTGAAGAAGTGATAACCTTTGACAGAAGGTTTTCTTTTCCTAGTAGATGTGTTAGCAGATAGAATGTAGGCAAATTATTTCTTTTCTCTGTTGTCAGAAGATTCCATAATTCCCCTCCTCCAAATGGCATGCTGGATGAAATCGGAGAAAATAAACTGTTTTAATCTCTGGGTCTATAATTCAGGTGATATTTCACAGAATAACTTTAATAAACCGCATATACTTAGAAGCACACGTATATAGATTTGTCACAATATCGTTGATAAATATGATAAATAAAAGAGGCCCAAGTATCGAACCTTGGGACTCTTCAGGTATCTGAGAAAATGTATCAGAGGAGTGACCATGGTATTTAGCAAGCATCAGTTATTGAAACATCTAATAATCCAAATGTTTCGAGCTTAGTAAGTAGAATATGGTGGTCAAATCAATCAAATACCTTTAATAAATCGGGGTAGATAACGTTGTTTTGACTTTCTTCATCTAGTTTCTCAGATATGATATGATATAATATTGGGTTTTACATACAAGGTTCGTAAGATAGAACTTCGTTTCACAAATCCATGTTGTTCAGTTGATATTCTTCCAGATACATGTTTAAGAAGAATATGAAGAGTAATTTCAAACAGTGTAACAAAGTTAAGAATAATTGTAATTTGTCTGTAATTTGTGATGTCATTCGTATCCCTTTTTTTGTATACAGGGCCGCCTCGTGACATCTCCCATGCTTTAGAAAAACAGGCTGTTTTTAAAATAAAATTAAACAATGTCTAACAAATATTGAGAATATTGAGACAGTCCAGCTCTGCTAAATAAAGCTATTTAAAATAGTAGCAACTTGTGCAGGTAAGACCATTCTCAAATATACTATTTATAGTACAGCATTTATTATTTATAGCATGTTTTAATTCCGGTACCCTTCCGGAAAGCGACACCTAATTTCATAAGCGACGTTAACGGAAAACGACGTTGACTCTAATAAATAGAATTACAAGAAGCTTTAGGACAATTTGTCGTTTCCAATTCGATATTAATCTTGACAAGCTGTAACCCCTGTAATGCTGAAGGGCAACTATCAAATGGAATAATTTAGAAGCTCAGACGCATTGTTCCTGAGGCCCACTGTCGCTTTATCTGGGGGAAAAGTTAATGCTGCAGGACAATTCTCTGCATGACACGGCTGGCTTCAATATCGTGTACATACTAGGTATATATATATTCTCAAAATAAGTTTTTGGTCGTACTAGTAACACTGTTCAAAAGTGCCCTTGTGGTGTAATGAATAATTTAGGGTTATTTACGCAGAAAGGGCATAGATAGGCCAAGAATTGCTATCGCGTTGGATGAGCCAAGTGAGATAGGGCTGTCTGTCAAAGTGATTTATGTGAAACCCATTTCGAACTACGATTCATCGACTGATATTCTTTTCATGTAAGGGGACCGCTGTAATACCTACCAGATATGACCAAAGATGTCTCGATTGTAAGTTATCTACCGTTTAACGTGTTAATAGAAGAATACTACATATAAATATATATATATATATATATATATATATATATATATATATATATATATATATATATATATATATATATATATATATATATATATATATATATATATATATATATATCTTGGTACCTTCAAAAGTGGGAATCCAGATTACTTAATCTCGCGGCAAGATACTAGTGTAAGGTTGACTGACCGAAAGCCAAATATATGTACCCGTACAAAATAGTAATGAAGTGAACTATATAAAATGTTTTAAAAGTAATTCTAAAGTGAAATAGTAAAAAGCATAAATTATGCTGACACGCAATTGGTTGACAGGTACCTACTATTGAAGGAAATGTATACAAAACTAAGGAAGTTTTTTTTGTTTTTGTGAGGGGACTTCCTTAGTAATAGATAATAATGATAGATAGTATGTATTTGACACTAGAGTAGGTGGCCTCGCATAGAACTTTTCTGAAAGAAAATTAAGTATTTAAACAGTAAAAATAATATTAATTGTTGAAGTTTGGACACTAATGTAGTCATGAGTGTATCCAAAACATTGTATATTGTAGATTGAGGGATTTTAAGTACTAATAGTAGATCCTAATAATAATATCTATGATGTTTAGATAAGGTAATGAACTTTAAGATAAGGTAATGAACAAAGTTTAAATCCTTTTCATAAACATTGTCGTAATTTATAAAATTGCTATTTATTTATTCATACGTTGCCCATATTGTTTTTTTAAGGATTTTAAATTTGCCATGTTTTGTAGTAATTTAAGGTATAATAGGTGTGGTCGGTTGTTATAGGTTTTTTATAGGTTTTTAATTTAATTAAGTATTAGTGAATCATTTTAAACAGATAAATCATCTTTAAAATAAATATGTGCTAATTAAATTTCGAACCAACCTCTTTTTCTTCCACAATAAATTTAAAGAAAATCAATAGACAACAATATTTGTAAGTTAAAATTTTAAAAACTCTTAACTTCACAATATGGGCAAAATAATATCATAATATAAAATTATTAAAATTGTTTTACCAACGTGGGAATATATATAAAATTATCATTACAATTGTCCCCACGGACTTGAAACAAATTCAAATTTTAAATATTTAAAATAAATAATATTTTTATAACAATTTTTATAATATTTTATCACAAATAAATATAAATAAAAATTCTTATATAATATATATATAATATATATATATATATATATATATATATATATATATATATATATATATATATATATATATATATATATATATATATATATATATATACATATATATATATATATATATATATATATATATATATATATATATATATATATATATATATATATATATATATATATATATATATATATATATATATATATATATATATATATATATATATATATATATATTAGCTTTGAAATTCTTTGCTATTCATATTTGTTTTGTGAAAATTAATCTTGGGTTTGTAGCATTTCATTACATAGAGAAATAAGCAAATAGACGAATAAGAAGAAAGATACACTTACCAGTGCTATATCTGGACATACATACGGAAACGAACCGCTATACACACGGAGATGAACCACTTAGAAGTTGTACAAGTTCTTCCACCTTTATTGAGGATCTTCAGAGCAGTGTACGATTTGTTCCATTAATACTTGAATTTAAAATATTAATACTCCAACACTTGCAGTGACGTTTTATGACATTAGTTTTTGACGGAACCCAAATTCTTAGAATACACAAACCTAGTCTACTATTTATATTTGTTCTATTTGAACATATTATATATAAAAGCATGTGTAGTAACCACGGCATGCACCTACAGCTGCAGACTCGTTTCGGCCTCATCAGTGCAGCATGTGAACGCATGACGTGATAATGGGGTCCTGATCTTGTAGATATCTAGTAGTCGCCTATTGGCGACAACTTGTATAAAGACTACAAAAATAATTAAACGTGGTCCACGATTTATATGCCATGCAGGCACATTTCAATAAGTTTTGAGAAAATTTATATCTTTCCATTAAAGCAGATGGTCTTAAAACCAAACAGGCAATAACTGCTACGGTTCTTTAAAAAAAAACATTTATATATAATTTCCGAAAGTATTTAAATTTTTCTCAAATCAAACGAGCATCCGCACTCATCATCGTGTAAGGGTTCGTACTGCTATTCGAAAATATGTCGACATAAACGCGTTATTCAGAAACAATTTATAAAACCTCCCAATTATCCCATGCAAATCGACAATTTGAAGCGATTATAACAGATTCGTTCTCGCACCGAAATTAACCATTATGTAAGGCCCTATCGGTATTATTAGTATGATAGATTAGGTGGCCTATGTTGGCATTTACATTCGGTGTAGCTGACAATGAGGGGCCGCATTTCTACATAATGGGTGATCCGTCTTCTTAATGACATCAGTTGTTGCTTTAAAACTTTTAACACTGCCACTCAAACACCCCCTTTCTTTCACATTACTGACAAGTCCCGCTTTAATTACCCCAAAATACGAAGCACCCCACACGAACGGCGGAATAATGTTAGCAAAGTAAAATATTGGTATGTTGGAGCTGTATATATTTTAGATTATTACCTAATGAAACTATTATGACCTAGTAATGAGAACGCCCCTGGGGATGCTACCTTGGTCGGCGAAAACCGCGTCGAACTCTCTGATCTGTTTGGTGTACCGCCTCGCTTATTACATATCCCATTACTATATCGTACTATGGTGATACTTAGCTAGCTATGAGAAATTAATTAAGTTAATTTCAATCCATTAATCTTTCTCTTCGTAGTCCGCCGATATAATTGGCGGCGGTAGTCGCAGGTAGTCGTGCAACCTGCTGAATATTTTACCATACGCAATCCGTAGACATAAATTAAATTATTAATGGTTTGAATAAATAATTGTTATTATCGGTTTAGTTTAATGTTGTGACGAAATCCATATAAATACGGATATTAGTAGGGAATAATAACCTTTCGAGAACGCGGCTCTTTCGAGAAATAGTGCTCCTATGGTGCCACGATAGTTAATGGTTATTGAGATTTAATTCACTGCTTAACTAGATTTATTTCACTGCTAGAGTTGGTTGGACGCCAAATTTGTTATTATATAAAACTGGTCGTGTATTAATAAGTAAGTATAATACGAATGATATCTACATTTATTTTGTAAACTTGTAAAAAATATTTGGTTATCGAAATAGTATACGTAAATTCTAAATAAACAAGCTTCTTCTTGCTTCTGTGAAAATCTCCGAGACATAAATAATGGATTAGATGAGTCCGATGGTCCTCTTCGAATTTATATTATGCTATTATTGAAATTCCTTCGGAAATAAGCTAATTATAGTGATTAATATAATGAAGCAAGCCATAATGAGAGAGCATTAATTTACTCTTTTTTAATAATAAAAAATATTATGAAATATTTTAAATGGTTTTTTATTTACGACGGCCGTAAAATTAAATAGGATGATATATTTCAGGATTCTTCTAATAATATCGGTTAACGGTGAGAACATTTTTTTCCGAACCTGCTGTGCATATCGTAGATTCACAATAACGACTTTCAACAGTCGAATCACAAGCCAGAGAACTATCTACGCATCACTCAAGCACAGTTAACTATATAAAAATATATAGAACTGAAACCAAATCGCACAGAGAATTATAGTCAGGGAGCTCGTGAAACTAGGTCTTTCTCATCCCGCAATTCGTTTGCATCATTCAGGAAGATTCTTTACCCTTTATTTTTCGGTTGCATCGGTACATATTCATTATTGCTTCTTCCCTCGGTACGTTAAATAATAGCGCATGCTTAACGTATATACCATAACATATATACCATTTTGACCACAATAACACTCATCATTTTGGGTCCCCAAAACCATTTGTTATCATCCGTTACTACTGCTGACATGCACTTTCATTCGCCATCTTCACCCGTATTTAATTAGCTCCCTAGGCCCCCTACAGTGTCGCCTGTGGGGAAAAGTGGTACTTCTGCACTATGAACACGTTGGCGACCGAAGCAAAAACTCCTCACCGCAGCAAAGAGCGTCACAGGTCTCAGGATACTGCAAAGGAATCTTCTTAAAGTAGTTATAAAATAAAATTGCTGTATAACGCCTTTTCATTACGTCTATCAAAATGTTTTATTTTAAAACGACTGTTTTACGTTGGTAAATATATTTTGTTCTGCTTCTAAGTTTGTATTCGTCCAAACAATACCCTCAAAAATTAAATAATAGGAGAGTTCATGTGGTGAACAAAGTACGCAGTCGTATTAAGTAAAGTGATATCGTAATTATGTTATTTATGTTAATTTTTGTTTGCAAAACATACAGTTGGGCTCTGAATGTCTTAGGTAAAGTGCTACATTTTAATCACAACATAAGTATATGTACTTTACAAAATATTTCTTAATGACACATTATTATTATACACGTATCTACCTATTATATTTTAAATGAAATACCATATAATGAAATTACTTATAACGTATATAATGAAATTATGGATAACGTATTTTTTTCAGATAAAAAGACGTTATCTGAAGCGTCGTCAATTTTACAAAAAAACATTTTTGAAGTGAAAACTTCTTTAGTCGCGCTCAGCACTTTTATTTTTTTGGGTGTTGAATGAAACACGCGTCATGCTCGGTTATGTAACGCTCCTTCGGGTAAAGTCGGCTCGAGTCGACTAAGCGAGAGAGGCTCAGTCGGCAGCGCGAGACCGTAGAGAGAGTTTGTGGGTATTGAATGAGACTGGGTCGTCACGCGTCACGTTCGTCTATCTAACGCTCAGTCGAGTAAAGTTCACTCGTTGACTAAGCGGGAAAGATAAACTTGAATCTAAAGTATTTATAGCATATTTTAGCTTCCATAGCCCTATTGTTTCATTCTTAAAATATAATAGCAGTGAAGAAGTCTAATTAGAGGAAAATTCCACAATATAATCGTGGAACACAAATATTATTGTTTATTTTGTAACTAATATTACTTCATGATAAAGAGATGATAAAGAGGTACAGAGATAAAAATAAATAATTTTATATAACAGTATCGATATTATCTTTTGTTGATTCACCGAACTAATCCATTATATAACATAACCGTAATTACATAAGTATTATAACAGGCGTATTTTTGAGGGGAAAATTTCTTTAGCCGCCTCAGCACTTTTATTCCGTCTGGTCAGGTTACCGTCCCATTTTTTTCCTCTGTGTATCGAATTGAATTGAATTGGATTGAATAGCGACATACAGTGGGGCCACATCTAGCGCCGTTTGCCTGAAGCATCTGTGTCACGGGCGTGTACGGTCAACGCTATTAACGGGTGCCGTGTATTGCGGGTTGTGGTAATACGGGCGGACGGTTACAGTGTATATTTTAAAATTCGAAAATTAGGAGTTTTCACTGCTATCGTGATGTCATAAGCACACACGCATGTTTAATATTTTTAATAACAATTTTAATAGTAGAAATAGGGAGAAATAACAATTTTAATAGTGGGGAATATCAGTTAATTGAAACATTTTTTAAATAATATATCTATCCGTCATTTGATTATTTTAGCTCTTTAAGTTGTAAATATTTCAAAGAAGACGCTAGGTTTGCACCTGTAAAATTTGGATCTTAAACTCTTAACCCGATTTGATCGCCTCCGCTACCGTATTTTCCACATTTTCATGTGTTTCCACATTTTCATTATGTAAATTTTCTTCTGCATCAAATGGTCTCCAAAAAGCCATTTAAAAGCCATATTTTTTGACGCAAATATTACAGTTAATAATAATAATTTGAGGTAAATATAACACAAACAACGTACGTTATTTTATTAAGAGAAAATCACCGCCCATTGTAAAATAAATTTACTAAATTTACAGCACTGCACAGTTACAAGAAAATATCCTCGGACAACTAGCACTTTTGGTTTCACAACCGATCAATCTGAACATCAGCTTGTATTCTTTATCGTCCCAATTGTACATCTACTCGAGATAGGAATAGCAACGGACATCCTGGTAGAGACGCTAAATTATTAATATTTTAAATTGAGATTGGAAAAACATTACCTACTATTCAAATTTAAAGTGATAAAAAATAACATTATAACATTTATCAAATGAAATCTATGAACTTCATTGCTCTCTTGGACATGTATATTTACACACCAAATGATTTGAAGGATTTATTATATCTTAAGAACAATCTGAATTTGTTTGATTTTAATTAGTGTCCCAGAAGAGCCGTTCGAGGGGTTGACTTAAACTCAACGCCCACTTGATTCTTTATAAATCATATAGGCGTAGAAAGCGTCGACAATGACTTCATGTATCATTTCGTTACGTAATAAATTTACTTTACACTTATGTGTTTATCGTGGAGATAGTTGTTATGTTCCTACAGAGTGTTTTTTTTATTTTTTGCTATTGAAAAATTGAGAGCTTCCTGTTACAACGAAATTGCCTAAAATAACAAGCGAAATATATTCTGTTGAGATTGTATCTACATTATTATTCAGGATTTTACATTATTTCCATACATGAAGCAGATCTAGGGCCCAAAAATCAGATCGACATGTCAGACAAAGGTGCGATTTTATCCCATGTATGTCATTATATATCCCTCAGCGTGGCCCTTTTGTACGTTACTTTTGTGCCTAAGCCCGAGATGGTCGGTCTTGCATAGCAATGAGACCCCAGCACGGGTTTTAATGTTTTTATAATCACGACAGGCGTCCGTTAATGTAACACTTTTACTTTCGGGAGACGCCAAAGGGTTGTAAAAGACTTTTTCCTTTTTTATGTAAATCTCCTTAACTTCATTACGGCCGCAGATAATGCCCAAGATGAGGCCCTCTTACAACTTTAATCAAGAGAAATTTATTTCGTTCAATATTTACCTACCTAAATGGTTCACCCACACTTTAAGGCGCCATCCGAACCACTCTGTTGGAGTATACACTACTGTACAGTGTAATTTATGATGAACTTTATCACAGCTTATATGTGAGAAATATTAACTTGGATCGGGGAGGATTTCCAGTAATTCTCATTATGCGGATTACGCAGTTCCCGGCCGAGATTGTCAATAACTGGAGGTGTCGAAGTGAATACAAGCGAGGATTACCGATATTACATTCCGGAATAATTGCGGCTCGTCAAGGGCACGACAGGGATAAGCATACATACCCTATAATCCCAGCAGACTAAGGCTTTTGTAATGGCAGGGCTACAAACTCTCGACACCTCCAAAATTGCTGTTACGTATTATTACGGCGGTTATTGCGTGGGGGATTACCAGGGATTCGCAGATTAATTTTCTACTTTCCGAATGAATATTGTGTTGGTTTATATCATTTTCCGCGAGGATTCGAGTGCTTTGTTCATGGGATCTTTTATATGAGTCAATGGGACCTCGAGGTATCGTAGTTGAGATATCGTGTACATAGGCACATGAGATTTTTGGTAGTTTTGATAGCGCTAGTTAGCTGGAATAAGTAGGTAATAGTTGAGTATAACTTGAGATTGAACTACATACTATCGTATCGTAACCAGGAGTTTTGTCGCATATGGCAATTTTTTACACTTGACATAACAAGTATTTGGTACTGATAATTTGATCTATATTCATATCGTCTAATATTTTCTTCTATCCGATTCTAAGTATGCCTCTGTCTCTATTATGTATTGGGCCTGTCTTTCTTTGTTTTCTGTTTATGTATCCCTACAATCTGATTTTCATTGGTTTAATACACGATTGAATGACACAATATTTTTCTTTCCAAATGTTCTATTTCATGATTTTTGTATTCCTTTTAGTCCCACTATTATTCTTATCTTTCTTCCCAGTATTTAAACCTTTTCTTCTTCACTTCATTGTTGGTCAGTGTAATTGTTTCCATTGCCTATATTTTCGTAGATTCTTAATTTCGTTTTTGCTATTTAATTGTTTATCTTCAAACATGCTTTTGTTGAGGTAGAATGCTGAATGCTTTATAAGCTTCCTGTAATCTTGCACTTACATCTTCCTTTTATTTTTTCTCTTTATCATTACTTCTAGGTACTTGAATGTTTCCACTTCTTTACATACGATTCACATTATTATCTCATTTTAAAAAAACGTCGCCACTAGTATGGTGGAAAAAATGTGACGATTGATGACGAAGAATGGCCAGCAGAGAAGCAAAGGTTTCTTGAACTTTGCGACCAGTTACTGACAGCTAATGCAGCAACAGCAGCACTGGAGAGATACTTTTCATCATTCGGATTAGTTCAGTCTAAACTCAGAAATAGGTTAGGTAATGAAAAGGCAGCAAAACTTGTTTTCATGTTCGAATATTTGAATCAGCACCGCGAAGGCCGACATACTGATTTAAAATCTGAAGATGATATTCTGTCAATTATTCTGTTAGACCATTAATTTTGTTCTTATTTTTTATTACTTTTTACATTTTGACATTTCAACTATTTTTATATATTTTTTTATATAGGTATATGTCTATTTTTGTTTTTTAGTCCATTAAAGAATAATTATTGTTATGTTTATGTTATGTTTTCGTTTATATATAATAAAAAATATGCTTTTAGTTGGCAATTTGGTTGATCAGAATAAAAAAAAGAAAAAGAAAAATTAATATCACAATTTTGATATATATCGATATATCAAAATTTTGATATTTATATAAATATCATGATATTTTCGAACACTGCTATTAATCAAATGGTACAGTAGAAATCGTTAAAATCGCAAACTAACGGCTCGTTCTGATTTTTTAATATGTTGTTAGAACCACTACCAGTAGTGTGTATATCCAAGTTTGCAGTTTCGAAAGACCTTGCTAACTTCGTAGCACTCGAAAATCCTCGAAATTTTCGCACTTTTTTCAGTAGTTTCACTATATCTTCTAAACTATGCGCTTGTCTATAAAACATGTTCTGACGCTATTAAAGTAGATTAAATTTGCTACAATTTAAGACAAGGACCAGCTCTGTAGGTATATTAGTTACCAAGATACAACATCCCTCCAAAAATTGGCAGTTTTTCCAAAAAAGTTAAATTTTAGGATTTGGTCAACTTTGAAATCGGGGAAAATATTACGGGTAAAGTGATACGGGAATATGTTGTAGCGAATGTAATTAGCTTTAATTTAAGCACAGAATGACGTTCGTAGGTCTGAGAGAGTAGTATGCACATATCGGTAGTGCGTACAAATGCCCAATTGAGCTCCTTGTACTTCCTCCGTCGGGAAACGTCTTGCCTAGGACAGCAAGCAACCCAATGTTGTAAAAAAAACGATCATGTAGGCACTGGCATTTCTCTTAAATTGTCCATGGCTCTATCAAAATGACCAACACTCCCTCAAAATGGATTCTCTGGTTGAGGATATGGCAGAATATTCATAGAAAACATGCTTGACCGTATCATCTTCTTGTTCACATCCTCTACAGATGGGTGTTTCTTTGCGCCTCATACTGTGGCGATATTCTATTAGCCGGCAGCATCCAATTAGGATTCCTATTATAAATCATATATTTTCCTCTACATATTGCTAGATAATATTTCATCATTTTTAATATCATTGCAATTGAAGTGTACTGAAACCACCAGGCCCAAAAATGTTGCCTTCTTGGCTAATTTACCATTTTATTTATTGTCACTGCATTGGGAGTATCATTTAACGCATCATATGGATATGTTATTCATATCGCAGGCTCTCACAAGCGCTTGTTTCTATTTGTACTACACTGGCATTCTTATCGATAGTCCATTTGCATGCTTTTAGAGTATATCCCACAGCCTGCTCCTCCTTTCCTCTTTGATCCGTCTGTGAAGACATAGGCCAGTCATGACAATCAAAGACAAGCCGAGTCGGAATACCAACTGCACATACCCGTAAAATTATTTTGAGTCCCTCGGGCTATAGGCGGCTTCTGGTCTGGCAAAGGTTCGCGTTTAGTTGTTTACCAACAGATTTGAGGCGAGTCATGCTTTTGTTAGTGTTGTTCGCATAGCTCCGGTTATGCTAAGATAGACATATCTTTGTACTTGGTTCAGCTTGAGTTTTTGCTTCCACATAAAATCTGGCATTACCCTCCCTTACCTATTGTAGCCAATTTAATTATTAATTCAACGTCCATCTTTATTATCCTTCTCTTCCTTATCGTAGCATATTTAATTAGTTTTTTCATCATTAATCTTTAGTATCCTTTTCTTCGATACTTCAAGTTTCACTGCTGCTCTTTCAAGTGATTTTTTTTCTCTTTCTACTATCACTATATAATCCTAATTATATTCACTATATAATAATTATATTATCCTTTTCCTCCTTATCGTAGCATATTTAATTAGTTTTTTCATCATTAATCTTTAGTATCCTTTTCTTCGATACTTCAAGTTTCATTGCTGCTCTTTCAAGTGATTTTTTTTCTCTTTCTACTATCACTATATAATCCTAATTATATTCACTATATAATAATTATAGGCCAGGAGGAAAGCATGGTGGGTGAAATAGGAGAAAATAAACAGTTATAAGGTGATTCCTCCAGATTTTTGTTACTCTTTCATCAATTTAATTTTTATTTTTTATAGTAGTCTTTATTAATTCACTGATTTTCTCTTGTATTTCTATGTTTTTTAGATGTTTCGTTAACTGGTCATCTTCATTTGGTCGAACTATCGCTTGAAATCTATAAATTGTAAATATAATAGCTATTTATGTAATCAGTAGGAAAAGTACTATTTTGTGTAACGAGCAGATTTCTGCGGAAAGAGCGCTAGCGAGTTCCGCAAAAGGATGCGAGTTACACAAAATAGCTTTCCCAACTTGTTCCATTTTTTCTAATTTTCACCAATTTTATATTTTATGAGAAGAAAACTCTGCTTTATGCGGGACATACGGCCTCTACCTTAGAGGCCGGAAAAATAAAAAAATAAGACGACGATGATGTCACACGACCAGGTTTCATCAAGTCATCTATGAAGTTCCGTACCCCGGGATTTTAAAAATCATTCTTTACATATTTCTTGTTATGATAGGATAGAGATATAGAGAATGTATGTTATCTGTCAAATGGCCAATGCCGGCAGTGGAAGTGTTTCTGTGTAAATTTTAAATGTTCTGTGTAAATTTTAAAAGTATGAAAATATTATATGATTGAAAACAATCAAGTAGGTTGTAACAGTGTGAGAGCTTCTCACTTTTATAGCTTCTCGGGTCTAAATAACCTACTATAAAATGAACTTTACAAAACCAGTTGTGTAATATTTTACTTTTCGTAACTGATTGTGAGAAGTGAGACGTTTCCTAACGTCAAAGGGTTTTGAAAAGTATCACTTTACATGTCAAAATTAAAAAAATATATATTTTCTTTATATATGTGGTTGTGGTTACATATTTTCTTGATATATGTGGATATGTGAATTTCCTTCTGGAAATCTCTCTATTTTCACTATATTTCTTATCTTTTATCTGGACTTTTGTATGTTACATTGGAGATATAATGTGATTGTCATGTGTCCTGTTTTTGTTACTGCGATTATTACTCCGACCTTTTGAACTCGACCTTTAGATTACCTTTGCCAACTTGAATATTTTCTTGGATAGTTCTACTCCTCCTTGTGTTATTTATTCTTCGACTATTTTATCGCATCGAATTTTCTTCTTCATTTGCTTTATTGTTCTCTCGATTTCTTTCTCTTCTGCTCTTTCTATATTTTCCTCACAATCTTCCTTTTCTTCCGACTCTATTTTTTGTCATTCTCTCTTCCATAGTTTCTCTCTTCCATCTTTCTCAATTTTTCTTCCCCAGTGTTTACCGTTGTCTTTTTTCCTTTTCCCTTCTTATATAATATATTCCCAAACCCAGCCCGAGGTTGATAATATACTGATAATTTTTGACTACTTGTTATTTCATATGTACTTAGAAGTTGCCACAAATGCTACCAATTTATTATATGTAACTAACAACAGTTTCCGTCTTTGTTTTGTGTGTAGGTAGGGTTCCCAGGAATGCGCGGTGTCTACTACAACTTAACTGGTAAAGCACGCTTACTCACGAGCACTGTATAATTCACGTCTCTGTGTATAATTTGTCTCTTATCGTGTAATTGTTTGAATAATTCATACTAATGGCTTATTCAAACAGATTTATTATCCTCTGGGGTAGCCAACCATGAGTTTTGTTGTTCAGTTTTGTTAAGCTGTCCGTTAATGAGAGGTAGCGCAGCAAATATTTGCCTAATAGACATCGTGCACTGTTTATATATTAACAAAACTGAAACGGAAACCACAAATGATTTAGAAAAGTATCGACTAAAATAAGAAGCAAGAAAATTATGAATATAAAATTACCCGCTCAATTATTGTTCCAGAAAGTCCTAAATAACTGAATTCAGTTGTAATCTACCATAAAAATAACTATGATAGTATTAGTTTAGATAAATCCTTGCGATATATCTAATGGGTAAGTCGTCATTCCATACTACCTATCACACATCTAGCTATTAAATTATTTGCCAGATACAGTCTATAGACGAAATATGTGAGACTAAAACACTAGTACAGCAACATAGAATTCCCAGAAGGAACTGTGCTCAGCCCCATTTTATTTATAATTTTACAGTTGCTTACATCAACAATCGATGGACAACCGAACCACCCAAGTACACATACGGTTTCTTAAAATGCAGTAGGTACTACAGTCCTTTACTCTTTTATATTTGTATACAAACTTTTTTCATTATTTGCGAAGTTTATAAACATTCAGCCGCATTTCCTACTGAACCCACTTCGGTGAAACATTCGAAAAAAAGTGGAAAATAAATGAGATACACGACTACTTCCATGTATGAAGCACCCAACGTTGTATTCTGCATACAACAGCCGTTAATAATTGTCACTAATCGCCCAAGAGCGCCAAACCCCGTTATTCGATTAATATTTTTCCTGCATTAATATACGGCCGTATCGATAACTATCGGAAGATTCCCGTACCAGATACCAAGAAACTCGTTACAACAGCGCTAACTTTTATGACTGCCGTTTCCACTTAAAATTTTCCGGGAGATTTAAGACGGTCTGTCTTAACTTTTCATCACTTATAATTGGTTAACGCGAACGATAATTATTTCAGTCGATTTACAGCTCGAAATTGAATGGTGCCAGTTGAAAGTTTTACTGCCAACTGTACACGCATGAGCTCATTATACTTTTGTCAGTGCTACAGAATACAGGAACGGGCACATTCTTTCCGTTTCACTCCCGGAATGCACGGGTGAATTTTCGGTACCGAACGCGACCACATCGTCGATGAAATGTCGACAATAAATGTGGTGTGCAATAAGATGTGTTATAACTTGGAATTTTACGTCAACATTTCGAGTGGGAACTTTCAAATTCCGAGTTATATATCAGAATTTTATTTCAAAATTCCGAGTCATGTCAGGATTTTAATATTCTGCGTTATAACTCCGAATTTAAAAAATCCGAGTTAGATGTACGTGGTGTCCCAGAATCTCATGAATCGATTCTTTAATACTAAGAATGAAGACGCCCTTGGCTACCAGCACCAATTTATTTTTTTATTGATCCTCATTTGTTTGTGGTATTGTAGTATCCCATTTTCAATGTTTGTTTTTTGTGTTATATAGTTATAATACACTCAGCGGCCATTAAAAAGTAACCCCAATTTCAAAGTTGGATTCCTCGCGAACGGCTGATGAGATTTTGATGATTTTGTTTTTGAAATGTAGATTAATTCCTCAGTAACGATGCATTGTCAGAAAATTTTCTTGAGAATTTAATTTGAGCATATACGGGGTGCAATAATAAGACGAGGTTTTGTTTGTAACACAATGTGGGGCGCAGCAGCAACAGTAGCTGTTGTCAACTGGAATCACTCTGTAGCATCATATTTTCTGAACATTTTGTTTCTTATTTCATGGCATTATATCTCTTTTTATTGGAGATACACTTTTTTAAAACGAATGTCTCGGACGAGGGTTTTAAAGGCAGACATTTTTACTTGTAAATAATAAAAACATGCCATTATCTGTGACGGATGTTGCTCGTATTGTAGCCTTAATTGAGGATAGCCGAAGTCATAGTTATGTGTCAGATATCCTTGGTATACCCCGTACAATAGTCCAGTAACAGTTTTATAATATACAACATTTATAAGATCAACATTAAGGCACTTCGTATTTGATACCAGAGGAAACGGAACCTTATCTGGAGCGGGGAAAGGTGGTGGAGGCAGATATTCATTACCGAGTGAAGTGGAAGATGAACGATGAACTATCAAATATTTTGATTACGATGCAGATACGGTTTACATACCGATACAATGGGGATACGGTTTATCAAAACAGGAAGTGCTTGATTTGGTTCAGGTTAAAACAAATAGACAGGTTAAAAAGTACAACGAAGTTTAAAGATGGCCGACCAATGGTTTCTCAATTTTTGTAGAAGAAAAAATTTGTCACTTAAGAAACCTTAAGGGGTTGAAGCTGCTAGGAGAAAGCAAGAAAATCCTGGGACAATATTTGGCTTTTTTGATCTATTAGAAAAAAATCGAAGGTATTGAGTTAGAGAATAAGCCTGACCGATTATTTAATTGTGACGAAAAGTCTTTCTCAAGCGATCCTTCTAAAACAAGAATTCGATGAAAAGTTGGTTCCAAATGTACTAGAATTACGAGGGTCTTGGTGTGCTGCTCAGCATCGGGCCAAAAATTACCTCTTCTAACTATATTTAAAGGGAAAAATATCATTGAATCTATGATTCCAGAAAGAATGGATCCTTTGGACATATCTGCTGTTGCGGTCTCCGAAAGAGGTTGGATGACAACTAAAATCTTTGCCAGATGGTTTAAGAAATGTTTTCTCCCAAATATTGCCCAAGAACGGCCAATCCTCCTAATAGTGTATGGGCATGTTTCGCACATATCCTGCGAGGTAATTAGAAAAGCTATTGATAATAATGTTGTTATTTTAAAATTGCCCCCACCCTCAACGCACAACTTGCAACCTTTAGATGTGAGGGTATTTAGACGAATTAAGTCTCAATGGGATAAAGCCCTTTGCAAGTGGCAAAGACTGAATCCCCGCAAAAAGAATCCTAAAAAAGAGTTTGTCCGTATTCTTGGAGAAGAGTTTGCAAAAATGCCCCATGTAAATATAATAAACCCTTTTAAAGCTACCAGCATATATAATAAAGAATTAGGGAGCCCAGATGGAAAACATTTCAAATGATATTTTTTTACAATCTGACTTAGTAAAGTATGAGAACAGGAACAATCCACCTCTACAGGATAAGAAAATGGCGATGATGTTGCTTCTGAAAGAAGAAACCCTTCGTCTCCTTTAACCTAAATGAAAACATCAATAGCATTGAAATTACGGATGAAAACACCTACTGCGACCAGTGTCTTTGAATTCAAGCCAGGACCTTCCAATGCGAGCATTGAAGGAAATTCCTTCCAAGATATCTTATTGAGCATATTAGAAAGCAAAAGAGTTAAACAAAATGAAAATTCACAACGAAGGAGAAGAAATTTCTTTGGTTTGTACTGGCGCAGAAATTTTCACCACCGAAGATTATTTCAAACGAAAGGAGGAGGAGGAAGAGCAGAAGAGATTGAAGGAAAGTAATAAAATAAAAATTAATGACAAGAAAAACTTGACAGTGAAAAATCGAAACAAAATCATCTCTAAAGAAACATCTAAAGTGCAAACGAAGTTAACCATTGCAACTAACAGAAAAACAAGGTCCTCGTCTGAAAGTAGTGAATCATTCTCGAACATATCTTTGGAACATATCCTTGGAAAGAACTAGAAGAAAATTATGTCGACGAAGAGTATAATTTGGTACACGATGGAATCGGTACTTACATGTGTGCACTTACATGTGAATTGGGGGATTCAGCAATGGACAATGGAAGTTCTTTTCACGGATGAATCGCGGTCCTGCCTGAGATCGCCTGATGGTCGAGAGCGAGTTTGGAGACGTCGAAATGAAAGATTTGCGGAGTGTACAATTTCCGAACACGTAAGTTTTCATGAAGGTTCTGTGATGGTATGGGCGGGAATTTCCAGGGACGCCTGTACAGATTTAATGTTTATTGAAAATGGTGCCTTAAATACGCATCGATATATCGAGCATATTCTCCAGAACGCAGTTGTTCCCTATTCTCATTTTATTGGAGACGGCTTCGTACTAATGTATTATCTTGCATTAGTTGCGCGTCCACACGTGGCACTAGTACTCAACGAATATTCGGACGAAGTGGGTATTAAACGAATGGTTTGACCAGCTTGCAGCCCTTATTCCGATCCAATTAAACATATATGGGACCAACTTTAAAAACGCATTCTTCGTCGACCTGCTTTACCCGAAAGTCTTCAGGATCTGCGAATTGCACTTCAGGAAGAATTTGATGCTATTCCACAAGAATTTATAACAAATCTTATTGATGCGATGCCACATCGACTGAATGAAACTATTGTGAAGCGAGGAGGCCACACTAGATATTAACCCATAAAAAATTGCCCTTAAGAAATCCTTTTTTTAAATTTTCATGTTTTTGTTGCTATTCAGAATAAACTTATGTTTTTATGTTTATTTGATTTGATTTGGCATTTTTTTATTTGACAAGCATTGACAAACTCTTAAATGTCGTATTTCAAAACAACTCGTATGCGTTACCGCATATGTCGCCTTGATTATTTACGAGTAAAAATTTCTGCATTTAA
>CAXKVY010002378.1:0-19453 GCA_964058915.1 Tetropium fuscum
AGAAACCGCACCACACAGTGAGTTTTTTCGGAATGCAACGGAACTTCGTGTAATACTTCTGGGTTGTCCTCGCACCAATAATGGCTATTTTGCTTATTAACGAAGCCGTTCAAAAATGTGCCTCGTCTGAGAAAATGTTTTTTAGACCAAAATCAGCATCGTGTTCAGCAAACTCTCCACGCAATCTGTGATCATTTTGTTCAACTCGGTTCAACAAACTCAGATTCAACTCCAGATTCTTACGCAATATTCTCCATGTTGACATCTGAGAAAGCCCCAGTTGTTGCGAGTTGATGAGTCAAATCGACAAATTTGGCTCATCGACAACACTGGTCGTTGCAGTAGCAATGTTCTCACTTCGCACGTTTCATCGTCGTTTCGCACGTTGCACCGTCATCGTTGGCTTATTGTATTGTAAAGTTAACTTACGTTCAAACTTTTCCACTGTGGGTATAACCAGTGCAGAGTACCGATAACGATGAATAAAGGAGTGAATAAACGTTGAGTACCCACAACTGAGCTACCGGTTTGGTAATTTTTTTTTGTCACTATACTAAATATAGTAACAGCTGGAAATAAAAAAAATATGTATTAGGAACCGAATAATCTCTATTTAAAACACTATCACCCATATTGAAAGACCCTTTATAATTAAATGCCAACTGTGTTGATATTTATTTGACGTTTATCTGACAATTTAATTTCTTGTAGTGCGCTTCATGTAATTTCCAAAATGAAGCAGTTTGGTAACAACGATTTAAGTACCTACAATTCCCGAAGAAGTAGCAAATTCAACATCAAGTAATACAAAAAGATGCCGTAAGACAAATTGGGACTAGTTTCATTGTTCTTGTTGAAATAAAATTCAGCTTTTTGACGTTTATCTGACATAAATATTGCCGCTGGAATACTCTGTTCTCTGTTGCCTCTCATTTGACGTAAATATTCTCAGTGTAATATGCTGTTGCATAGGCTGAATTACATTTAAGAAAAACGATGAGTTGAATTGTCACCGCAACACTACCACTACCACTATACACCTACCAAATTTCGAGTAACTATTTAGCTAATTGTGAAGTAGTTCAAAAAGCTGTTGCAAGATTGAAAACAAACATACTGTAAACAAATATACGAAGTCATGCAAAAAAATATCGTTTAAAAAATGTTCTATTAATGAAGCTGTATTAATATCTTCTTTTATAATCACATTCAGCGAAAAGCGCTTTCATAGATCTTAGACTGTACATGTGTCGGTTAAAAGTACATAATACAAAGTATACGATCTATAAAAGCGTTTAAAGATCTATCATACTTCGTATTATTTTTCTGTAGTACCATTTTTGATATTTTCAAAACTATTTCTCAGTGGCGGCTCGTGACTAAAGCATCAGGTAGGGCACGCAAATTTAATATTGATATTAAATTTGGTCCGCGAAGCATTAATGGCATTAAAATTTTTCAAACTTTCAAGGTCACGCATTATCCTGGCAGAATTTCATGAAAAATCCATTTACAAAAAATTACAGGGTTTCACAAAAATTATTTTTGGAAAAGTATCAAACTTTTTTGAAATAATATTTATTCACGAATTACTGATGTTATAAATAAATTGAAATAAACAAAATATATTTTATTAGATTGTTAAATATTTTTTATAAACCAATAGGTATTTCGTTTGTCGAATTTACGATCAATGATTCAACGAATTTTAATTTTCCTTGCCGTATTTCGATTTTTTTATTTAACTCTAGTTTGTCAATTTACTTTTGGAATTTTAAAATAATAAACTTTTTCTTAAATTTTTGATATGAATAGTTTGTGTGTTTGAAAAAAAAAGAACAGCTCGTAGGTATATCAGAACGTTCCAAAAATAAACAGTTCATCAAGAATCAACGGGAAGTTCAGAGTTCAGAAACAAATCACTTCGGATACAACTACATTAATACTTTCAATTGAATAATTTTTAATGGTTTTCGACAGACCACTAAAAACAGTAGATTCATCCAAAAATTCTTTGAATTTGTTATCATATTTGGAAAGTAGACTTGCAAGCTGGTTGGGAATAAATGCTTTATCATCAAAATCTAAACTGCAAATTACAACGCAAAAAATTACAAAATACGAATATTACGAATAGGATAAGAAATATTTAAATATGTAAGGTAAGTAGGTACCTAATAAAATCACGTCAATCACGAACGACAAGACGAAAAGCCGAAAAATCGAAGGAAAAACTAAATCCACATACCTACTCTATCCGGTTTTGTATCTTGTATCTGCACAATACAACTGTGATCTAAACTCTAAACTGAAACCAGAAAACAGTGAAATATGAATCCTTAATCATATGACTTTGTAACACCAATCACTAATTAGGGGCTGAAGCTGAAGGGCGAGAATCGTGGACGTTACATCACTCAAACCGCGCGGATGGGCAAGGATGGACGAAACAGGTGCGCTTGCACTGAATTCCTCTTCAAGTCGGTTTAAGAAGTCTATTTTAATTAAAAATCAAAAAACATATTTCCCACTACTTGATTGAAGGGGTATCGTTACTTATTAGTTTTATTACTTGTTACATTTTAGATTAGAGATTAGCAATTACTAGATACATAATTATATAAAAATCATAGCTGAAAAGCTAAAGAATGAAGGGCGATCTTATTTTCGTATATCGATATGCAAAGCAATTAGTTTCCTACACGCCTAACCTATAGGTAGGTTATAATAAATACTTCGATTAATTGGTTTTTAATAAATATTAAATACCGTGGTTCTAATACTAGTTCAAATTTTAAATCCCGTACAATTTAGTGGTAATTATAATAATAAAGTTTTTATTATTATAATTACGTATCACTTTAATTGTACTGATTTAAAATTTCATCTAGAACCGCGGTATTTAATATTTATTAAGTTTTAAGACAAAAATTATTAGTTCAGCAAATAGTTACTTTGCCGCTTTAGAAAAGTGACGGTCGACCGGCACAGGTCAGCCTACGGGCAAGCCCATCTCAGACTGTCTCAGGCTGGATACAACCTAGGCATACGTTTACCGTTTCGTTCTCACAATCGTCGCCGCGTATACCTCGAATGTATATCGCGAATTAATACAGGCCTGCTTGTCATCTACGGGCTTGCCCATAGCGATGATTAGCAGGTCTCCCTCGCGCTATGGGCAAACAGATCGTACCTATTACTAATTTATTTCGGGCGCGTAACGTGCAAAATTTAAATCGGAATGTGATTACTGATCAATAATATACTTTTTACTTTTTATTTATAATTTTACTTGAGACTTAAAAATCTGTTAAAACTATTGAATTGTTGCTATTGTGTTAAAACATATTGAACATTCTACATGATAATTGAAACATTTTTTTGAATATTGTTTTTTCTTTTATATTTATACCTTAAATCTTAGGGTGGGCACTGCCCATCCTGCCCACCTCGAGGAGCCGCCACGGCATTTCTAAAATCAACATTAAAAAAATAATTTGAAGTCTTTATAATATCGTTGCTATTTCTCATTTCTACTAGCAAACGTTAAAGAATTTCAGAAAAAATATTAATTAAATCCTAAAGTAAAATCCGTAAATTACGTTTCTGATACGTCGCGTACGTGCAATAATTACAATATCTTGCAAGGCGTCTATAAAAAAATAGATCGTCAGCTAATAAAACAAAACTTAAATAATTAGAATCGCGCCGTAGGTGATTTCAAGGTTACGATTTAATTATTATTGTTCTTCCCTCAATCAGCCGTTTCGACCTAGTAGTTTCCCAGTTTTTTCACCAACCGCTGAGCACGAGTAGTTCTTACTAGCATGCCCCAGAGTTAGACTGCTCCAACAATTTCACACAACAATTTCGTTGGGTTAACCCGAAATCTTGCAGCAGCTACACAAATGAAGACCGTTACCATGTTGCTCAATCTTCCAGGAACACCTTTCTAATTGCGTGTCATTCCCGCCGTATTCCCTGCTAATTAATTGATTTTATTAATTACAAGTAGGTACTCATGCCTCATGAATCACCAACCTTTCACAACAACGACGAAGAGTAGATAGAAAAAATGCACGACTAATTTACATATCCATTATTGTTAAATAATTACATTCATAGTTGTTTTCTTTGAAGTGGAGGTCACTTCAACCGAGCTTCATATAAACAATATAAGCGATTCGACAGTGTTAGCTTAAAGGGAACTAAATCCGAAGCGACAGGAGTTATTACCGATTAATAACAGGAGTGGATTTATTTGAAAAGGGATATGCATATATTTTTTTGTGAGCCAACTGTCAATTTTGACAAGAAAACATAAGAGATAAAAATATTGCAGGTGGAAGCCATATTTATATATCAATTCTTTAAATAATGATATGTCTACCCGTAAAAAAGTTCTAATTAAAAATAATATATGGTTTGGGTTTTTTTACCTCTTGTAACAATATCTTAGGGTTACACAACCTATCATTTGATTGGTGCAAGTTGCTAGTCAGATTTCATTATTCCAAATTCTACCAGAGCGCTCTATGGAATTGGTACATTTTACCTTGCATCAGATGAGGTATTACAGTGACTTTTTGGGGCAGCATTTTACCCTTTTGGGGCAGATTGCTTAGGTAGCATTTCTTCATGGACCTGCTCAGGCAGTTCGAAATCGTCATCTGAAGGTAATCGATAAATGGCTCATCAATGTCATCACACAGGCCTGGTAAGTTCTCGCGAGATTGTGGGATCATGTGGGTCCTGCTTTCCTGTAGCCACATCTGCTTAACCCTTCCGTAAACTTCAACAGTGTGAGTAGACGTAAATAAAGTGGTCTGAAGCAGAAATAAAACCCATACTGGAATTTTGAGATTCACTGTTGCCTTCATACAGTGAACGAGGAAGCTGTTGTCCTGCTTCGCCGATCTGAACAGATGTGGCATTTTGTTCCAAACGTCGCCGTTTTTCAGTGTCGATAAGAATTTTATTTTTACTTGGCGAAAAAGTTCCATTCCCGGTTGTGCTTGGTGCGTGAAGGAATTCGTCGAGTAAGTGATATCTGGGACTTTTCCTCCTCCACATTTTTTAAAGATAATGTTGTTCTTTGGTCTGTTTCTTGACGGGGTGTGGTTGACAAACAATTAATATTTTAAGCGATTTAGAAAAATCTACATAGATCAAATTGGTCTTGTTTTGTTGCAAATTTAGTGTACTTTATTAACTCTGATCTTTGAAGACCTGTATCTTAGAAACTATTTTGATATATCGAGACCAAATGTCTTCTAAGAAGTGTACATAGTGATATTTGATGTAACACAGGTCCTTGGTGGTAAAAATTGAGAGAAACTGAAAAAAAGTCCGAAAATTTAATGGTTTTTCAAATATTTAATAATGATCCGGAGGGCTTCCGAGGTGGAAAAATTGGATTTGTCATTACCAGATTATCATATACAATATATAAAAAATTCAGAACTACATTATTTGATGCAAACAATTTACACCCCTTGTTTGGTACGATTTCCATGTACTGTAAGTGAAGAAAATAAATAAAAACATTTTTTATTTATTTTAGCAATTTTAGTAGTGGATAGGGCTGGAACCTTTGATTTAATTATAACACCCGGAGTAGTTGGCAAACACCAAAACACTTTCACTTCACTCGACGCGCATTTCGTCAACCAAGTTGGCATCATCCGAAGACGATTAAAACTAATCTTAAACTAAAAATCTACCCATTTATACTATTTATGCTGAAATCATTAGTCACGCTGCAATGATCAGTTGCTAAGCAACGCGTAAAGCGGGCTATACGGTATAGATCCCTTGTCGCTATTCATACTGTTTTTACATATTACAATTTCTATGCTCTCAAATGCATCCAACTGTCTATTATTGGTCACATTTCTAACTAATCTCAAATTACTAATATATATTCTATGATTGTGGTCAAAAGCATGTTGTGTAACACTAGACTTATCTGTCCTTCCATATTTTAGATGAGCCATATGCTCTTTGAATCTGGTGTTAATTGATCGTCTCGTTTGTCCAACATATTTTCGATCACAATCATTACAACTAATTTCGTAAATCCCGGACCTTTCATTTGGAACAATTTTATCATTTGGATTATCTAAGAGTTGTTGTAATTTATTACTCGACGAATGAATCGCTGTTATACCCACGTTTTTGAAGACCTTACTCAAACCACGAGTAAACCGGGGTTCGTACGGGCTGGATACATATTTAGGAGTCTCTATATCCTTGTGAAAGGTCGTAGAATTACGAAGTGTGTCTTACGTCTTAAGAACTTAAATTTACGCTTCCTAATTCGTTTTTCAACTATATCTCTAGGATAACCATTACTCACAGCTATACAGCTATGTCTTTAATTAATACTTTTTCTTTTGCAAACCTCTCATTACTGAGAGGGAAACTTAGTAAACGATGGACAAGAAAATTAAAATTCGCCATTTTGTGTTGATAGCAGTGGTGAGAGTCTTTAGAGATATATCTGACCGCACTGGTATCTTTTCTATATATATCAAATTCTAACCTATTGTCACTATTTTTAATTACTAATACATCTAAAAGTGGAAGTTTTCCATTATTTCCTAGTTCATATGTAAACTTTACAGAAGTGAAACGACTATTTAAATTGGAAATTAAGTTTTCTACAATATTAGTGTTAAACACGGCAAAAATGTCATCCACATATCTCAGCCAAATCCTAGGAAAATACTCGAATTCTTCTTTTGCTTCAGTTTCAAATCGACTCATGAAGACATCAGCAATGAAAGGCGATATACAGTTACCCATTGCGGTTCCTGCATGTTGTTCATAGAACTTGTCATTGAAACGGAAGCAATTTTGTTTCATACAAAGTTTTATAAGGTTTATGTATTCTTCTATTACTTCTTTTCTATAGTTGCTTAATTCGAGTAAATCCTCAAGATAGTCCAAGGTCTGTGTAATTGGTATACTCGGAAATAATGAACAAACATCAAAGGAAATCAAAATTTCACCCTCTTGCAATTGAATATTCTTGACCTTATCAATGAAATCATTCGAATTTTTAACTGAAAAACTAGGCTGTGCAATGGGCAAACTTTCAAATTCCTTTAGTCAACCATTTTGATAAGTGATAAGTCGGAGATCCAATAGACGATACTATTGGACGCACCGACTTCCCTGGCTTATGAATTTTTGGTAGAGAATACAATCTAGGTACGGTAGGGTTAGATACATGTAACCTATTCTTAACAGGTGGATCATAACAGGTCATTCTTGGTAAAGGGTTTCTAGTAAGTTCTCTATAAGGATCATTACTAATTAGGTTGCTTACCCGTTCATAATAGTCCTCTTTATCTAAAATAACAATCTGATTACCTTTATCTGCTTTTAAATAAAAACAAGTCTTTCTCGCCCAACCTTTTGATCTTTTCATGACTCTTTGAGCATGACTTTCTATTGTCTACGTTATTAATTATATTTTTAGAAATTTGATTCCTGCAAGCCACTCTGACGAGATCCTTGGATGAATCAGGCAGATATTGAATTGAACTTTCAATCCCTGCCACGACATCCTCCAAGATTTCATCAGAAGGGGCAACAGCAAAGTTTAAACCCTTGTTAAGAAGGTCAAGTTCTTCTTTATCAAAAGCTTGTGACGAGTTATTTTCGACAATGTTAACGACGTTCCGAGGAACATTTTTTGGTACATTAGTAGTCAATCTTTTAAATTTGTTATTTTGTGAGGACATTTTTTAAATAAATTTCGCGTTAATTGATAAAAACATGTTCCTCTGAAAATCGCACCATTTTTGTTTTGCAAATAAAGCAACCTTATTTGAAATTTTAGTAGGCTGTAACTTGGAGGGGATAGAACTTGGAGCATATGAAAAATCGCTCTTTGTTTTTGATGAAAATCCATGCCTTAAAATCATTTGGCCTGCCTCTATACATGTCACAAATGTTATTAAATACACTAGCTAATTTTATCGCTTCCCTTATCATCGGAAATGGGGTTAACTGAACATTTTTAAATTGGTATACTGGTATATTTTATGGTATAAACACCTGGTATATTTTTTATCTTTGAAATCTACGTAATATTCTGAGTAAAATTGTACCATTTTTTATTTGTTATAAATTTTTAAAGGAATTCTTTTAAAAATTCTAATTAAACTAGTTTCTGATGGCGCCAAAATCTTCAAATAGTTTTACAGCATGCCTTAAAAACAGGTTTGTGTCTCTAAATCATTCTAGCTCCATTTCATGAACATTTAAACATTTTTATTGCTGTTTTTTGTCTAGAATTATATTTTTTAACAGGTTCCGCACCTGTTAACAGTTTATTAACAAGTGCCGCATGGCATCATGGTTAATAAAATGGTTTTAAATCGCAAATCAGGTTAATGAAATTTAAAAAAATTCCCGATTGTTACGAAATGCATAACTTAAGGCTGATAATTTAGATATAAAAACTAAAGAAATAAATTGTCACTTAGAACACGCCATCTTTCAGATTGTATATATATGATTATTTATTACCTAGATAAGATAAACAAAACCCATACTACTTATATTCATAAGTCACAACAGAAAAACAAATCAGTTGCATCAAAACATTCAAATTGACTACGCATTTATATATAGATAGATAGATAGATAGATTTATTTAACATATATAAACGTATATAAAGATTTATATAATGTATATAAACATTTTTACATGTAGCAGGTCAAAAACAGAAAGTTACATCATTGTGAGTAGGTACTAAAATGTAGAATTAACTACAACTGTCTTGGAATACGTAAATAATATATAAGCATATAAACATAATAGGTAATACATAATAAATAACATGCAAACTTTAAAAAAAAAATTACACAACACATATTTTAAAATTTAAATTAAAATAATTTATGGCTATAGATGCAAATATGCTCCACACTAACATCCCTTAGATTGCTACTAATCTATTTTTGTGTTCAAAAAATCATCAACAGAATAAAGACAACGCAATAGTAGTATATTTAACCATATTTTTGGATAACCATTTTAAACTTATTCAAATTTAATTGCTTAATAGAGAGCGATATCCTATTATTGAGATTTAAATTTAAAGAATTGTTTTCGGATTTTTTTAATATCAATTTGGTATATCTTAATAAATTAGCTGATCTTGTTCTATGATTAGGAATATAAGACTGGGTTTTGAACTTACTACTATGTTTATGAATTTCGAGTATGTTCCCTATTTTTAGTCCCAACTGTACTTACCGCTCTCTTCTCTATTTAAAAATTTTGTGAGCGTGGGTGGACTTTTGTGGAGCGTGGTTAAAATCATTTATAAATATTATAAATAACAGTGGACCGAAGACTGACCCTTGGGGTACACCATATTGTATGTAACTTAGATCTGAAGTAATATCATAAATGCTTACCCATTGTTTTGTATTATTTAGATATGATTTAATTAGTGATAAAGCCACAACCCATATACCATAACAAGATTAACTTCAACTTCAATAAAAGTAGATCATGGGAAACGCAGTCAAATGAACTATGCTGCTCACCGCCTGTTGCATGGCTTCAGCTGTAGAGTGCTTCGGTCAAAAACCAAACTGACACTCCGATTTTTAAGAGTTGCAATCGAAATACTATGTTAGTGTCCGTTTCAAAATAATTTCTATCACTTTGCCAAAAATATGTATAATTGAAATATGTCGGTAGTTGTCAAGAATGTCTATATCACCCTTTTTATAAAGGGGAGTAATTTTAGTTATCTTAAACGAACCTGGAAAAACATCTTCGCTTAAACCCATATTTGCTAATGAGGTAAGACGGTACAATGTTATATCAATGGTATCTTTAATTATTTGGCTATTTAATATTTAAAGAATACAAATCAAGACATGTATAGTTTTTTAATGACATGACAGCATTTAGACTTTCATATGTTGTAACCAGAACGAAGAAAAAGCGATCCGACGACACGAGGTAAATTTTTTGTTATGTCAAAATATCAACGTCAAAATATCATAACATCGAAGAAAAAATGTTTTCAGCTGCAGAACTAAAATAGCTATTAAAGTCATCTTGAGATAGTACCGAACTAATTTTAAATCATTTTCTCTTCTTTCGTTCGTGGTTTAATAATCGCCAACTATATTTAGGTTTGTTACTATAATTTATAATATATCGATCGTAAGCATCTATCTTCTTTAGACTTCTTAATTGATATTTTGTATTCCTGTTGTAATTTTTTATAAACTATAAAATGCCAGGGTCGTTATTTGTGTCACAGATCAGCTTTACACAGACTGTGTCAGCACTCAACTCTGGTACGTCCACTTCTCGAAAGATCTCTGACAGTGCCATGCTCTTACTTCTCTTCAATCCTGCTTACTTCTCTTCAATACCGCCATTACTATTGATTTTAAAAATAGTATCATGATCTGCATCGTACCAAGTAGCAACTGGGATCTTCTTATTCCGATATATGTAAGATAAGTACATTAACTATGTAAAATCTCACTATAGGCCCCATTTTACAGTCGTGTTTGATGGTAACCATGATACAAGTAACAGTACGAAGACATCGTAACAAAAACGAAGGAAAGAATCGAATTTGTCAGTTGATATAAAGTTTGCTCGGACTATGAAACTTACTGTTCAACAGGAGCATTTTCTTTAAAATGCAAGAAACAAGCGTGCCAATGTTATTGGCTAAATATGTGACCTGGAAATTGAAACAAGAGTGGCTGTAAGTGATACTGACTGTACAATTTTAAGAACTGCAATTGAGAAAGCTGCAAACTATTCTGTGACTGCTGTTGCCGGAGAAGATGTGGATCTAATCTGATACCATCAGCGAAGGAATATCCTTTGACAAGCCGGGAAGCGGGAAAATGGAAACTAGAATATTTTCTTCTCAAGAACTACTAAACCTTTAATTTTGTTACATTCATTTAATTCAAAATATCAGAGCCCTTTTGTGTATCACCGTCCAAAAGAATAGTCACTCTTTCCCCATATTTTGTATGTAAAGAGCGCGGTTTTAGTTGAAATATGTTCGTGATAATTTTTAAATTAGCTAGAATATTTTACATATTTTCCAGAATAATTAATATTGTTAATAAAATAGGTGTGTTGCTGGTATTTCCCAGAAATATATTTTTTCTTTCATACATACAAAGCTAGCGAAGCAGCACCTATATCAGTACGTCACATGTCCCACTTGAAGAAATGATAATGCTCATTACGTATTCTAAATTTAGCAAAAAATATTTGTTATTTTTCTGTTGAACATTTATTTGCAGGATTTAATAATACTGAATAAATATTCTTCATTAATATTAATTAGGAAATCGTTAGTGTTATATAAACGTTTAGAAAGTTACCCAGCTAATGCTAAAAAGCGAAAACACTTATACGAACACTACAGAAATAATGTAGATACACGGGAAGGTCAATCCTTCCCGTGTAGAAAAGGAAAACTTGTATTATTATTTATATAAAACACAAAAATAAAAACAAAACTACAAAAAAATCATAAAAAAATATTCAATTTTCAAAAATATGTTACTAATATGATATTTATTGTGTATGAGTGTATAAATGTATTACTGGCATCTATCCTTGATGAGCCTTAATTTGAAAAATGTTTCCATACAATTTTCATATCGTCAACTAAAATACTGCATTATACCAAATACGCACTACCTATACAAATATATGATTATATTCTGTGCCAACGAAATGTTGGCTTTTTTGTGACTAATTACCTCTAATCTTAATTTCCACCAAACACAAACGCGCAATTTTGAATTACAAATGGTTTGTTTCTAGATGGAAAAACTGTATGAAAGCACCTGTCAGCAGTTTTTTCGAGTTTACCCGCGGCAAAATTTAACAGCTGTTGTCACCAAAAATTACAATACCTTTGACAACAAGTAATTATGGTCTCCTAGGACACCAGAAAACGACGCTAAACAATTTTAAGACAAGGCAGTATAAATACGCAAACTGCTTATTAAAGGGTGTATTCTGTGAAAAAAAACTTAAAATTTTAAGGACGTGTTACAAAATATGCCCATACATCAGATAAAAGATTGAAGTTAATTTTTAAAACAACATAAAATTATAGCAATTATCAAACTCTTTATGGAAAATTTCTACAATGCGTAATTTGTTGTAATTCTGTTCAGGTAGTGGCAGTTCTGATAAGGTTAGGCCAACGTATCGTCCAAATGCTTTAAAAAGACTTGGACACAACTGCAAACAATCGCCACAATTTTAATTAGTTTTAATGTGGGATGTTTGGTTAGATTTTTGTAGTTTGCATATTTGATCTATGGTTTGCATTCACAAAAATCGTTTCTCATCATTCCCACGATGTTTGTCGAGTACACCCGATTCCATAACGATATCGGTAAGAAATAAAAATTAACCAAATCTTATCGACTATAGCTTATGGCTAAAGTCTTGCAGTGTACTCTAACTGGTTCTTAGTATTTCTTTAGGTTTATTTTTGTTACGGCTTATCGTTATAGCCTCGGTTATAGCTTAAAGATTACGTTACGAAACTATAAATTCAGATCGAAATTTTTCAACACTATTGAAAAAGGACATGGAATGCTTCAAAAAGTCGAAAAGTCATTTGAATAACAATGCTATATTATTTAAATACACATATCTGAATTTAAAATATGATACGTTCCAAGAAATTCATTACCTCCTCTGTTGTTTAAAAATATTAGTGTGCTATTAATAGTATCGGTTTTTCCGGACTTCATTGTGTTATTACGAGAATCTTCAAGTAGTCCACTAACATATAATAAATTATTTAATACATCTATAAAAACCTACCTTAATTTTATTACTTTATTACGTATTATTTAACTTATGATATATGTTGAGAATATTAAGTCTACGTGCTTCTTTTATAATAGGTAGTAATAATAAATAACAGCATATACCAAAAAAATATTTACTTAGTGAATTTATGCAAAGCCAATGTCTATCAAAGCTTGTCAGGAAACAGGATAATATAATATTTAACAAACGCGAATAATGTCATTGAGCTAAATTTATTATCAGTGCTTTATATTTTTCTTTATATCTATTTACTTATAAAAACATATTACCCACACATTATTAGGATACCCACAAATGCAGCAATGGGAGATCGGGGCAGTATAACTTTTCTTACAGCAAGCTAAAATCGCTTTTATTCAACAAGTTGTTATGTTTTGATAGAATACTAATAACTAATCAATTTTAACACAAAACCCATAAAGATAATATACTAAATTAAAGAAATACTGTATTACTTCTATTCCAAGATTTCTTATTGACCCCACTTTACCACAAAACATTCGATGGTATTAGGCAATTTAGGCATCAAATGAATGCTAATGATCCCGATGTGATACGGCCGAGGAACGTGTAAAATGGATCCCTAATATTTGATTGGGAAACATTCTTATTCTGCATCACATTCACCATTCAATTGTTTTATGATATGACGAGAGGTATATAGTGTGATCAATATTTTGTTAGACTACATGATAATGTTATAATGTGATGGGCGATGTATATAAAATCATTTGTTTTTCAAAAATGCGGTAGCAGATGTGAAGGGATCGATATACTAAGGGTTTCTGTTCGGGTTTTTTGTCTCATATTTCGATGTTACAAACTATACTTTGAAACATGATTATTAATACAGTAAAACTAACACAAAAATCGGGCAAACCCAAACATATAAAAAAGTTCTCTCTAACGCCACATGGTTCAATACCCTCCTCTTAGTAAGTTGTAAAAAGGTTCCATACCCTCCTCTTAGTAAGTTGTAAAAAGATACATGACCACGAGCGTCAACGCTAATCGGAGGGGCGGGGGAGATAGATGGTGAAATGATGATTTTTCAGTCTTTCGCGAATATCTCGAAAACTACGAGGCCTGAAGCAAATGTAATCCTACATGAAAATGATCTGCATTAAGTTTCGAACAAAAACATTTATACACTGGCGGACAAAATTAATTTTGCCTAACTTTGGAATACATTATTTTTTGAATCCGTCTCCTAATTTAGATCATCTTTTTTTAAAATTGAAGGAAATTTTGTAGCGAATTCGCTGAACTTTTTAAATTTGTTGTTTAATCGAAAAATTGCATACATACAGGCTGTACCAATGACGATCGTTTTTTTCTCAAACATTGAAACACTATATGGGACATATCAGACACAAATACTGTAAACCATAATTTATTATTGCATAGCCTAATGCTTTCTTAACATTTCTTTTTTTTTATTCGCTTTGATATCTCCATTTTTAGTGAAAATAGAGAGATTTTAAAATCATGTTTGGAAGCCTTTTAATTAATGAAAAAAGAATTAAGTAGGCCAGAAAACTAGCACCGGAAATAAAGTTTGATTTTACGTTTTTATTTTAAATTAACGCCATCTAAAATAGCAACTTGAATTTAAAGAAAGAGAAAAAACAAACTAATTAATGTTATTAACAAAAAACTAATAACGAGTATTTCTGCCCCTACTTCTCACTACAGCTTCACATCGTCGCCTCGTGCTTAAAAATAGTCGCCTAATTTCTTCCTGGTCCAAAGCGTGCCACAATTGGATTAGTGCCTCTTGTACTTATATATATATATATATATATATATATATATATATATATATATATATATATATATATATATATATATATATATATATATATATATATATATATATATATATATGTATATATATATATATATATATATATATATATATATATATATATATATATATATATATATATATATATATATATATGTATATATATATATATATATATATATATATATATATATATATATATATATATATATATATATATATATATATATATATATATATACCGCATACTCCGCATACCGCATACCGCATACTCCGCATACCGCATACCGCATACTCCGCATACTCAACCCTTCATTTATTAATGTCACTGCTTTAACACAATCATCATGGTTAAGCTTTCTTCTACCGTGTTCCATATTCAAAACATAAATTCTGTATACCAACGTTTTGACAACTTATTAATTTGTTTTTACTCTAAGCCTACTTTTAATTTTCTACCAAATTTTTTACCAGAGGCCAAAGCTTTGATAAACTTGAAAACATAATTATTTTAAAATCTCTATATTGTCATTAAAAATGGAGATATGAAAGCGAATAAAAAAAGGAAGTGTTAAGAAAGCATTAGGCTATGCAATAATCTATTATGGTTTACAGTATTTGTGTCTGATACGTCCCATATGTTGTGTCTGATATGTTTCAATGTTTGAGAACAGAACTATCGTCATTGGTACAGCCTGTATCTAAATTAGGCGACGGGTTCAATAAATAATGTATTTCAAAGTTGGGCAAAATTTTTTGTGTTGCGTTAATTTTGTCCGCCAGTGTATTTCCTTGTTTTTCACATGTCGAACTTCCTATTCATGAATTTCTCTTTTTAACGGGAGAAGGAAAAATCATAGGGATGATTTGGCATACAAAAATTTAAAGGATATCAGAAATCTATGGTAAATTAGGGCAAAAAGTAGGTACAATGAACTATGGCTTATAACTTGCATTGGTCATAGTTACGGTCGTACACCTATGCCAAATGACAAATTGGGGTTAATATGTATCTATATGTATATATTATATAGATGTATAGATCTATACGCATAGATTTTCGGTTGGTACTATTTAAAAAATAAATCCCCAGAAAGTGGTAGGATCTCGGAATCACACCAATCCGAGTAGATATTTAATTTTTACACGTGAAAATAATCATATTAAAATAAATACCTAATGCCAGAAATAAATGATTTCACGTTAAAAGTTTTATGTAGGTTAGGTGTTTAGAAACAGTCCATAATAATATTTTACTTACATGAAAGTAAAATTGCACAAAAATAAAAATTAGTATGTACTTACCTACACAAATTAATATTCAAAATCAACTTGTTTTGGGATAATATACTCCATAAAATATACTTAAAAGTAAATTACACAATAAAGAGGAATAATTGATTTGAGTATTTTATTTTGTGACGCAAATAAAATAAACATTGTTTCACACGAATAATTAAAACATAATTATTACATTCTTAGTAGTGGTGAGATTGTCCAACGAGTCCGTCAGGCTGTTGGACAAAACGTCGATTTATTTTTTTACCTCTTATATATTTATCATTTGTAATTTAACAGACAGATATTCCAATATATGTGTTTACATGTATTATAATTAAAAGAAATAGATTTACGTGAGCACAAAATAAAGTAAAAAACTCTTTTTACAAATTTCAACAAAATTGGTTACTTTCTTTTATTTGCATGCTTTTCCATGCATTTTTTATTTGTCACATTGAATGATTTAAAAAAAAGATGAAGAATTTAAAAAAAAAATATCATCGCACACACGACACGTAGGAGGTAATCTGCAACCCCTTAAAGACAGGCCAATCGATCCGCAAATATTATATTGATGATTGTGGACTACTAGAAGATTACTAACTATTATTAACTATTGATTAAGATACTGAATATTTTTTACACATTGGGGGCCTCACGGATGACACTTATACAATTATACATGTCCCCCACAACATTCTCTCAAAAAATCACTGAAAATATCACTGGCTCTTAGACTATTACACACATCATACATATATTATTATCATCATCGGTAATACGCACGTTCCAAGCAATAATAAGAATTAATAGCTAACCGCAAGTTCTGCATAATTAAGCTGATACGCTAACAATGAAAAAGCATCCTATTTTATGAGTCATTACAATTTGCAATATTTACAAATGACCCCCACATTAGGAATTATACTCAGTGGAAGATTGCAATAAATTCAAGGTTTTAGGTTGGCAAGTATCCTCCGTTGGGAAATAATCAAAGGCGTATTTTTGGAGGATGATATACTTTATTACTCCTATCGTAATCTTTCATCAACATTCAGAAAGTGTCACAAATAACGCACAAATCAGTGGATAATTTGTTATAGTGGGTAGTACTGACAAGCAGATAGCGATTCATACTTGCCGTTGTAATATTGCTGAAATAAGGAAGGTTCTTAGCACTGGGCAAGGCTTTCTCCTAGCAATGCAACCCGGTAGTGATACAACTACTCGTATAAGGAAGCTTTATTAACATGTTTTTACATTGACTGTGATTCATTACTATGACTTTAAGCATTCACTTACGAATACTAATAACATTTTGCCATGGAACCACAAATTTATAATGTCATGCCCATCGTATCCTCCAAATGAACTGAATTATGTGTTAAAGATAATACCTTTGTTTCTGTGTCATTGTAAGGATAATTTTTTATATGAGATTAGAGTGTTTGATATGATTATTTACATCTTAATCTAAATGTTGCGTTGTAAAAGATAAGTTTATTAGACAAATGAGACCAAAAACGGCATTGACACGGGAAAAAATAAAGCAGCCATTTTTCTTCGCGGATCGTTGGGGGAATCACTTGTAGTCTACATTAATGTTTTCGGGAATCGAACTCGGTTGCCTAACCCTTTCGATACTGATTTAATTTTTTTCACTTATGCAGAATTTGATATGAAAATTAAAGAATATACCTTATAATAATGTTATAATTTCGGCTCGGTTGCATATTTGGTTTTGAAAAAAATAACGTGGTACATATACGTCCCAAAAGTATTTTTCATGGGATATGTGTGTCCCAACAGTCATGAAAACTAATTGTACATAATAAATCATCTCACAATATTATACATATTGTTTATTCAAATACAAAAATAATTTGTTTTTAACAGTAACTATTACAAAATCAAGTAAAAGATATTACTTATGATAATTCAAAAAACATGTTTTACATGGACCTACCTACATTACAGGCTATATACAGTATGAACACCTACGTCGGGCTTTTCCCTTTACTGGCAAGTGGTCGCCAATGTTGAACATAGCCTTTGCTCACAATGATGGCCTTCCTATAAATAGAAAATCAAATATAGGGAACAATATTTCAGCATGTGTACATGAACTAGGTACTCTGGCGGCCATTTGAAAGTGCACGACTCTTATATCAGATTTCGTTATATTTGATCTTTGTAAAACTGACTTTCAAATTTGAGGTTCATGTGATGTGTCATTATGACATTCACAATTGTCTAATTATTACTTATCAAAATTAAAAAGTGTGGTATTATTATTTTATCAAAAAAATCCAAATTAACAAAGAACGTCCCAAAAATGTTCAAAATAAACTAAATTATAAAAATTAAGTAACTTAAAACTACAAAACTCCAACGCGAGTAGGTCTGTATAAAATTAATATTTCGTCTAGGCGCCATTTGAGTCTATTACACCTTGCAATCGACGTGAAATTGATGAAACAAGTGTCCTCGTGTAATCTACGTTGATATTGTCCCAAGCATTTTCAATTGCTCCCCACAATTCTTCGGCATTTGCTGGTCGGAAATGTCTATTACCAGGTCTATTATAAATATTCTTAACAATCATCGACCATGCATTTTCAATTGGGTTTAGGTCGGGCGACTTTGAGGGCCAAGGAAGCACGTTTATGTTGTGTTCATTAATCCAGTTAGTTACAATTCTTGATGTATGAATTGAGCAATTATCTGGCTGGAAAATAAAATTATGAGGATACAACATAGTGACGGACGGCAGCATAATATTGTCCAATATGCGTATGTAACTCTGTCCGGTAAGGCGCTCTCCTATCCTCCAGCAAACACCGGGACCTAGGGAACTTATCCATGCCCAAACATTGATCGAAAAACGTCCACTCCGGTCGGTAGGTCTAATATACCTCTCTTCATACCTGGAATTCTGCGGTCGGTAGACGCGGATGGAACCATCATGACATGACTGAAAGACCTTTTCGTCGGAAAATATGATATTATTCCAAAAGTCGTCGGGCCTACCGACAAACTGGTACGCAAAATTAAGACGTTGTTCTTTATGTCTTGGCTCCAAAAATACCTTCTTTGCTGCCGCATAATTTCGTAACTCTGAACACTTCACCCGCCGCCTTGCAGACCTCACAGATCCAGAAAACTCCGTTTCGAAACATGTCGTCACTGCTGTTTCAAAGGGATTCGTTCTAAGATGGTCTAGGAAGGGGTTGTCTTGCTCCACAGTGCTTATTTTACGACGCCCTCCGCCGTGGACGTAGCGAACGTTTCCTACTGCATTCCATTTTTGTTTGAGTTTGAATATACAACTCTTACTCACATTTAGCTCATCTGCAACTGCCTGTAATGACCAATCATTTTCAAGCAATGTAACAGCTCGCATTTTTTCAGGTTCAGTTAACCGCGGCATTTTAAAACTTGAAAACTAATAAAGTGGTTTGTAAATTACGAGTTAATTACTGACATTTGTT